>CM028359.1:2067292-2267449 GCA_016618105.1 Dendrobium huoshanense | reverse complement strand
AAAATATTGTAGAATACAGTCGACAAATCGTTTGTACAATAGTCATATCTATAAATCATACTAGAAGTTGTGCGGTGAAAGTCGTGTCACAATCACAAAATCATGTCCAAAGTAGACTACGAAAATACAAAACAGTGCACAAACTCGATCAAAACACAAGATCTTCGAAAACAGAAACAGGGTTCGGAGTCCTTACCACGAGATCTTCACTTTTCCCAACAGCAGCGCGTCGGACGAAAAGCGCTCCGCGGTCTCCGAAAACCAGCTTTTCCTCTTTTCCCTTTCTCTTTCTCTCTCCTCAAAATATCTGATTTTATAAAATGAATTTCTCTCTCCTCAAAACGAGCTCATTTCCTTATATCATACTCAGATCGGCCTGGCCGATCGCCCGATCGTCCCGGGACGATCAGACCAAATCAGATCGTCCTGGACCATTCCCAGGGCGATGATCAGGACGGTATTGTGAACAGTGCCGATCGTCCTGGACAATCTCAATATCGTCCTGGACGATCCTGTCCAGAAATAGCTCCAGAAATCAGCTGTTTGAATGCACTGATCGGCCTGGACGATCTCAAATTCGTCCTGGCCGATTCTGGGAGGAAAATCTAATTTAGAGAGGAACAGTAAGGGAACGAGATCTTACACAACCTCCTGCTCATAGCTTTCTCCTTGCTCAACCACATCTCCTCCTTTTCATTCGCACGCAGCCACCGTCTGCTGTGTTGACGACATAACCGGTGTCACCGTCGTCGACTCCACAGCGCAAGGTATAATATTTAAATCATATTCTTGGCACTAGCACCGCACTAGGGAGCCCCTTATACACGCTCTTGTAGCACAGTATGAGGGAGCCTGGTGCGACGCCTGCGATGAGGTGGGTAGGTCTTATACACTCTCTTGTAGCATGGTGTGAATAAGTTTAAGTACTCGCATGTGCCTCAATGCATGCAAGAAAAGCAAATGTGTATTTTTTAACATAGGCCCATACACGCTCTTGTAGTGTCATGGGATTGAAGACTACGACTGTGGTGCGCACGACACCTACCGTACACCCTTTTGTAGCATAATGGGAAGGCTCAGCTCTTTGAATTTCCCCCCAAACAGGGGAGACACTATGAAGTCGTCAAAATTCCAAGTGATAGAGGATTATGTCGCCTTGTTATTGTTTTTACCTTCTCAAAATAACCTCAGGCATGTACTTGTAGGATGCCGATGATTTCACTATAGCGTGTCATTCTGACATTGCTATTGCATTTCAAAGTGACTTTCTTCATGCATTTATAGGATGCCAGAGATTTCATTCAAGCATGTCTTTTGACATTGGTACTATACCCTAAAATAATGTCCCTCATGTATTTGTAATTTGCAGAGGATTTTACTCCAGTGTGTCATTTGACATTATAATTATATTTCCAAAATTATATTATGCACACACGTGAACACATTATGTGAAATGCATCTAATGGCTTACATTCGCGTGGGCTCCAACGAGAGTGTTATTGATACATATGTGACATCTAAAGATGCTGCATGGGTTAGGAAAAAAATTTAGATTCGAGCCCGATCCTCTATTGGCAAGTAGATATAATTAATAAGATTCAATCAACAAAAATGTAACAACTCATAAAAAAAACACAATGATGATCGTGTTAAATGTAAATATTAATCTGAGTGGACTATAACCACTTTAAAATATATCCTAAATGCCCACAAAAATTTAAGAATCCAAAATAATCACCCAAAGTTAATATATTTAAAATGAAAATTAATCGTCAAACACTTAGAGCAGAAATTCATCCGCACTCCACAATAATTTGCCGAGTTAGACAAATCTAAAATCTACTTAAGTTCATAAATAGCTAATGTCTAGTCGAGAATATCATTATGATTTATTATCAATCTGTCTCTTGTTAATAAGGACATGGCACATGTCCTCTACCGATAGTTTCACCTCCAAATGACACCACACCAATAATTTTGCCACTAAATAGCACCACAAGTAAATGGTTATGATCGGGGCTCTTTAAATTGCATGGGTAGTTCGCCACAAAATGACACAATTATATTACGGTCATAGTTAGAGCTTGTATGCTCCCTAATTGCATTAAATCCTTGGGATATAAGTCAATAAGATATAATCGATATGAAACAAAGCCCTCTGTTAGCAAAGGTAGATTCAAATTGGTCCCCTTAGACAAACATCCACCCTAAATCTACACGGTACCCTTGGATGACACAACTCATGGCTACCAACAAGGATCTTTCTGTCACATTTGGTCAACTACCACCTCTGACTAAGTAGACCAAGGACCATGATGGCCGGGACAATGAAACCATGAGATCTTAATTGGGCTCATCACCATTACCCACCATCTACTTTAAGTACATGATGGTGAAATTTCAAATTTTAAATATTGAATTTTCAAATGCCAATCAATGTTGCTACTGTATGTTGGATATCACGTACGTATCTACGGATACGATGTATTCATTTGATGACTAGCCTTAATTGAAAGTTCTCTCTCGATGTTGGGAGGGGTAATTAAATATAGAAGCTTGCGCCTATAAGAACCAAAACTCAGATCATAAAGTCCTTGCAAAAAGCGAGAAAAATCTTTGGGTAGTGCCTTATTTCAGACCAAATATGCCTTCAAAAAATGTACCCTTAAACCTAACTCATTAAAACTTTTTTTGAAAGAAAGCAGAGGGAGGTTGGGTCGTGAATTTTCAGAGCCCACAATTAGTTAGGTTCAGGTTTTTATTATGTAGTAATCAAACCTAGATCTAGGTTCCGGGGTAGACCAAAAATCTTAAGTCCCCAAAATCGAGAATTTAGTCCCAAATTTCTCATAAAATATCTACTAAAACTAAATTTTCTATCCTCTAAAATCTAAACCTCAACATAGGATAGGCCAGGGCACTTATGAATGGTTTTAAGAATCCCAAAATGCTTACTATCTTTCATTAATTATCCTCCAAAAATAAGTGTTCTAAATTTGATATGACTCCGTTTGAAATTCTAAAAGTATTTTGTTGTTCATATCACTCCTTAAAAAATTCAAATAAAATTTCTATCATTATTCTAATTGAGAGAATTAATAGCCTTCCCACGATGTTATTAACTACAAATACTTGCTTTTGTAGGAGATTTCAGACCCCATATAACTTAAACTTCATTATATTAGTTCCTAAATATAATGGAGAAAAAATATACTTTTGAGAAATAAATTAAAATTAGAGACAATTATTATCATCATATTCAAATGACTAATAATAAATGATATTTTCTTTCCTTAAAAAAGCTATCATTTATCATTACGACCTTGGTTATGAAATTAATAATAATACATCTAGATTATAGTAGCTAAATAGGCGATTGAACATTATTTTAACCTTTTATAATCTATGTTGTTCCTTCTCAAATTTAACTACGATAATTAATGATAAATTATCCTAACTACTATAGTTAAAGACATGATCGAACATCACATGACCCTTTAGAGTCATATGTAATTCCTTCTTGAAATTGACTACAATAGTACTTGGATGAAATTTATAATTTTTCTAGTCTGAACCCATTAATTAGAGAATGGTATTCTCATCTACCAATGTGATATATATATCATTCATTATGACATGTTTGATTTCAAAATTAAAATCTAAAGACTATATTAATTTTTTTTTCTAGAAATACAATTTGATTGATTGCATCCCTCCAAAGTCGTAAACAAGTTCAAAACGAACTAGTGCAGTCATATCAATTTGGGTTGTCCAATCGCGTGATCTGACGACCCAGATCAGTGGATCACACTCAGCGGAGGTGAGTTTTTAATGCACGCAAATTGGGAGACTACGTGGGGGGACGTGGCTGCATCCAGAACATCCATTACGCACGTTTCGAATCCGATGTGGCTATATCAAGAAGCCTGTAGAGTGAGGCTGGATAGTGATGATAATTTATTTATATTTCCGCTCTTTGATTTCATATATTCTTTTATAGTCTCTTGTGGCCATTCTACATACTATTTTAGGACTTTGAACTTTAATCAAGATATAAATATTGACTATAATAATATAATTATATTTTTTAATATTTGTATTTTTCTTGAATGTTATTAATCAGCTCTGCTTATCAATAATGTAGTTGTTAATGAACTGAAAAGAAAAAGAAAAGAAAAAGATAATAAAATGAAAAGAAATGAAATTCTTCTATTTTAGATCTCCGGTCATCACGGAGTGGTATTAGATCAATGGTTATGAAATAATTTAATTGTAATCAAAGCTGTAGTATTTATTGCATTATGTGTTATTGGTTAAATACTATTGCATGTAGAATTATTTTATTTGAAAGAAATTATTTTGTACTTGAGATTTATTTATTGGATCGGCAAATGGATCCGAAAGAAATAGAAAAGAAGATTGAATCTGATGCTGAAGCACTTTCAATAATGTCTGAGAATATGATAAAGTTTGCTGACATAATTGCTCATATGATTATATATAAATTGAAAAAATAGTCAGGTTTGAAATATAATAAAATAGATGAAAGTAATAAAAAAAAGACCGGAAAGATTACGAAAGTATATGTTAAGATTACTCCGTAATGTGTTTGATGTGGAAGAAGACATGAGGTACCTATAGTTAGAGGATGATAGGATAATATTTAAGTGTAGTGATTTTGGGCATAGAATGACAACATGCCTATTGCCTTAACATGGATATGGACATGCTCATATTGAAAGTGGATAGCTGGAATCAATGAAAGAGGTTTTTGAAGTGTTTGATGATACAACTCGTATAATTTTCTACTAAAAAGCTACTTTAAGATGAAGTACGTAGTAAGAAAGTCGTTCCAAACGAAGCCCAAATCATTACAAATTTTCATGTGTTGCACGCTAGTGTATATGTGTTGTTTACACTAGTTTAAATAATCATGAAAGTAGAATTTTAATGACTCTTGTAGTTTTAGTTTATGATAATTTTAAACTGCTGGCACTTTATTGTAAGCCACCGGCAAACCAATATCTAGTCATTAATTTGAAGATTATGACTAGGTAATTAAAATGGTTTACTCTTTTGGCTAAGTAATCAATACAAACACAGGAAAATTTGGATGCAAGCTATTGTCATTTTCCAAGGATAAAAAATCTCTCCTTTGATTCGTTTACTTCGACTTATTCCTACTTTGTTCATAAAAAATATTATAGAAATTTTTTCAATAATTCTTCCAGTTTAGGTGTTTAATTTTGATATTGAGATTCATTCCTTTTTATTTAACAAATAAATATACAAAACTATGTTTCCAAAATATAACTACTTGTTGCGTCCGGGAGTATTCGCGGCGGTAGAGAAATATCATATTTAACGTCTTAGCATTGTACAAAAATCCGGCACGCAATCAGATAAGTAGAGAGGGTCTAACATTTATGAGACACCAAGTTTTTTACGTGGAAAACCTCTTAAAAGGGGAAAAACCACGGGGCCTAGCCCAGTTTGAATGAATCCAATAATATTGCAGTCGATTACAAATGAAGCCCTTCCTTGGTGGAAGGTCTTAGCTTGATGTACATTTTATGTAGTACATTACATGATGTAAATACAAAGAGCTACTATCGACGTATTCGCTTTGTTAGAAGGACTGCAGTCGGCGGGCGACGTAGGTCAGGAGGACCGTAGTCAGTTGGCGACGGAGGACTACGGAGGACTGTAGTCGGCGGGCGACGTAAGTCAGGAGGACCGTAGTCGGCGGGCGACGGAGGTCAGAAAGACTGTAGTCGGTGAGCGACATAATTCAGGAGGACCGTATTCAACGAGCGACGGATGTCGGAAAGACTGTAGTTGGCGGGCGACGTAAGTCAGGAGGACCATAGTCGGCTAGCGACGGAGGTCGGAAAGACTGTAGTTGGCGGGCGACATAAGTCAGGAGGACCGTATTCAATGGGAGACGGATGTCGGAAAGATTGTAATCGGTGGGCGACGTAAGTCAGGAGGACCGTAGTCGGCTGGCGACGGAGGTCGGAAAGATTGTAGTCTGACGACGAAAATCAGTTGGACAGCGTCATGTAGAAGTCCAGCCATGAAAAGAAATGCATCTTCGCATAGACGTCCAGCGGAGTCCGATAACTAATAGAAGTCCGGCGTCGGGTAGAAACTTGGCGAAGAGTGAAGGTCCGACGTCGGGTAAAAGTCCGACGTCTTTGGTGGCAGAGGAGAACTCCGGCTTCACTTGGGCAGAGTTTCGGCGTCAGGAGGGAACTCTCTTGTAAATTGGGAAGAATTTCAGCATCCCATGGAAGTTGGGCAGAATTCTGGCGTTCTCCAGAATATCCGGCAGAGTTCCGGCGTCTTCAGGCGGCAGGAAGAGCTCCGGCGGTGGTCGAGGAGGAGCTTCTTCCTTCTCCTCCTTCTCTTCTTCTTCTCTCTCTTCACTTTAGTCCCTTTGGTGTAGAATGAGGGCTCTATTTCTAGTTTTTTTTGGAGTGGCATAGCCCGTAAATAGGCGTGAGATTAGGGGTGAATTGGGAGTGTTTTGAATGGACGGCCGATATCGAATCCTTTGATCATGCACCGTTCATTGGGCATTTGAAGACCTTAATGATGTAGGAATTCAGCGATCTTGGGCTCGTTGGATTCGTCTCGTCGATCCGTTCGATTCGAGTATAAGCTCCTCAAAATCTGAGACCATTTGGTAACTCAAATTGCAGTTTGAACCTTCCAAAAGCTCTTTGAGCTCTTGATTCGGAATCATTTGGGCTTGGATTGGGTTGATCTTGGTGTCGTTGGGTTCGTATTTCCGAGACGCTCAGTTTGCTTGTAAGCTCGCTAAAATCGGAGTTCATATGCTTCCAAAATTAATTTTTGAAGTTTCCGAACTGATTTTGCCTCGAGATTCGTGCCCAATCAAGATAATTTTGTGATGACGTATCACTACTTCTTAATAATAACTTAATTCCATATAATATTTTTTTGATAATTTTCATTAACTTTCACTGGTTTTTTTGCCAGTTACTTAATTCCACTATGTCAAAGCTTTTTATTTGAGTTTTGATTATTTCATAGTTTTGGACTGTTTCAAAGTCTCCTTAGTTTTGGATCAAAATTCACAGCTTACCAAAACTGTTCTAAATTTTTTTTAAAACAAAATTATGTGTTTGACATTATTGCTAAGATTTCATTTGGGATGACTTTTCTTAATGCTTTAAGCAATTTTTTAGTAAAAAAAATTATTTTTTTACTAAAAAACTGCTTTAAAAAGCCGTAAGAAAGCCTTCCCACGCCAACTTCTTTTTGAATTTTTACTAAGTGAAAAGATCATTGGTTGCAGCCAAGAAACTGGATGGCCTCTCTCCTGTCTTGACTCACAGCTGAGTTCTTTCCAGCCTCTGATAATGGATTTGCAGCCATGAATTATTCCTACTTGAAGAGAAAACAAGATAACGCATTTCTCACACAAAGCTGGTTTTTGTAACCAATCATTTGTTTTATTTGCAGAAATCTCATATAAGTTTATGTGCAACAAAGAAGACATTTAATATTAATAAATTATATATGCCCAGCACAACTGCACAGCTTCACAGCTGCACAGCACTAATGATTTGTAATGGAAAAGAAGCAAGGAACTCTCTTTGCTTTGAATGCAAGAGAACTAACTATGAAGGAATGATGAAGCAGCTATATTGAGATGCACTAATTAATCAGAGACTAGCTCTATGGTCAATAATTCTTTCTTATCATTCTCTCAATCTGAATCTGATTGTTATTTCTCTGGTCTTTTCATCCGGACTTCCGCCTGATAACCACCTATTGCCGGACTATCATGCACCCGGCCGCCAACTGACGCCACCAACTATGGCCGGAAAAGAGTATTACTTTAAATAATAAAAAAAATGACGCCAGTACACTTCTAATAACCCACAAAACTGGCCCTCAAAGGACGTATGAGAATCATCTTGAACGTCTAGATTAGTATGTACGTAGTACCAGAACTTTTCTCTCCAGGCTTCAAACCACATAGAATCTGCATCTGGGCAATCACAATAAGACCTTGACTTGAAAGTTTTGAGCCTCCATAGCAATGGAGCCAAGGTACAAAGACAAAATCATGACAAAAATCAGCTGTTAGAACATGCATATTTATCTATATACATGTTTTTTTTTTTTAATTTATTTTCCATATATATATATATATATATATATATATATATATATATATATATATATATATATATATATATATATATATATATATATATATATATATATATATATATATATATATATATATATATATATATATATAATATATATATATATATATATATACATGTTTTGCAATAATATAAAATTTTTATTAAACCTGCAATGATTTATGGCGTAGAATGTTGGCCTTGAAAAAAGAAGCATACAATTAAATAAGTGTTGCAGAGATGAGAATGCTGAGTGGATGAGTGGCTTTACTCTTAGGATAGAATGTGAAACAAGCATACACGTACATGAAAATATTAGAATAGCTCTAGTGACAAATAAAATTAGAGAGAATCGTCTTAGATGATTTTGTCACACAAAATATCAGCCTTCTGATGACTTGGTTGGGAGAATAGATGTATTATATTTGGCAGGAGTGGAATCTCTTTATGGCTAGGGGGGCAATTCCCCCCCCCCCCCCCCCCCCCCCCGCCCCCGATAAAAAAAACCCGATAAAAAAAAAAAAAAATTCATTATACTCTTATTTAGATAATTTTAGTATTTATTATAAGGGTTTTAAGGTAATTGCCCCTCTAAAAATGCTAAAATACTATGATTTTTAGGCAATTGCCCCCAATATATATATATATATATATATATATATATATATATATATATATATATATATATATATATATATATATATATAAGGAATGGTGAACCAAATACAAAGAGAAATAGTAAATCAAAATTTGTTCAGGGGGCGCTGCCTTCGGAAACTCCAACAGGGGCGCTGCCCCTTGACCACTTGACCGGGCAGGTCGAACCCCGCAAGGGTGCTGCCCCCTTGGACCCCCGACATATATGCGAACATTTACTTATACGTTTGCCCCCGCCCCCCTTAAAAATTATGGTTGGTTCCGCTCCTGAAATTTGGTCTATGTTAAGAAAGGTAGAGGTATGCCTAAAAAAAATTGGTTAGAAAATATTTATTAGATTTAAATCAGAATTTGATTCTTAATAAGATATAAATGAAAAAAATAATTCATATAGTGAACCCCACATAGTGAGATAAAGGTTTGATGTTATTGCTATTGTAGTATAAAACAGAGCCCTGCATTGGGTGCCCATACCCATACCCACCCACGTACCCACCCATACCCAATGGGCATGGGTGGGTATGGGTACGCCCATAGCCTCGTGGGTGGGTATGGGTGGGTACTCAACATTCGACGAGAACCAATTTACATTACTAATCATCTTATACATGCAATATATTATAATAATCCTTACTATACAGTGCGCAACACTGAACAGCGTCACGACCATGATAAATTTTGATATGTGGCTTGAAAGATTGCAGTCAGAGAAAATGGCATAAAATCTCAAGGCCATTATTCTATGGCAAACTACATTCAATAAGCTTGGAAAGTGGGTGGGTGTGGGTGGGTATGATGTAATACCCCGAGATCCGTGTAGCGAAAAGGATTCGTCTGACATTCTGATCGAACTCCATTCCAGTTGCCTTGCTCGGACCTGAAAATTTCAACCACATATAATGAGCTTACAAAGCCCAGCAGGTCACCAAAGCCTACAACTGAAATCAAAGCACGGCGATGCTATCAATATGCATGTCAATCTATCAATCCGAAGCAGTCAATGGTCAATGAGTCTATGCAGCGGAAATCAATAGTCAATAAAACCAGTCAATGCAGCGGCAGACAATACGATAAATCAACTCAATCAATCAATAATCGTCAATCAAAACGATACGACCAAATCAGTACGATCTAATCAATGAAGTCAATCGAGAAAAGCTATACGAGACAATAAATCTATAAAACAGTCCATACGGTGTAGAACAGTAGCAACAGTGAATCTATAAAATCTATAGGCAGCAATATCAATGAATCTATACCATGTCCATAACAATGCAATCTCTATGTCTATCGATATCCATATCAATGATCAGTAGTCAATGCTCGGTAATCAATCGATGAAATCAATGAAATCTATGAATCCGTACGATAGTAAATCAATTCGATAAATAAATCCAATCAATATCAATAAATCGATCCGAAATCAATAAATCAATACAAATCAGGAAATCTAATGCGATGCAATATCATGTACATGCAATTTCATACACTGGTCTTACTCGACAAGCCCAAACACTAGTCATGATGCTGTTGTAGTTATCAATCGTTCAATATCAATAGTGCTGTTGTAGTTCGTTCAATATCAATAGTGCTGTTGTAGTTCGTTCAATATCAATAGTGCTGTTGTAGTTCGTTCAATATCAATAGTGCTGTTGTAGTTCGTTCAATATCAATAGTGCTGTTGTAGTTCGTTCAATACACGTTGGTTTCTATAACCAACGTTCAACTAGGTTTCCACTTGTCTTTCAGCAATCAATCAATCAATGCAATAATCGATGCAATAAGCAATATTAAAGAAATCGAGAACGATCACATCAATAGTCAAAGGCAGATTAATTCAATCTATCAATTCCGAGAAAATCAGAAATCATACGAAAATCGGGCAGAGTAACGGTAGTCTATCGAAATTACACAAAAAGCCTGCAAAAAGACAAATTCTGAATTTCACCAAATTACAACAGAATAACCACGGCATCAATGCAAGACTATCAATCTATAGAATCCAAATCAAATCAAGTCCTGATAATTTCCTATTCAATTAAAATCGCGTAGAATCAATTCCGACCGGTAAAATCTTCGTAGAATACAGTCAAATCGTATACAATAATCATATCTATAACATACTAAAAGTTGTGCGGTGAAAGTCTTGTCAAATCAAAACCATGTCGAAAAGTCGACTACGAAAACACAAAACAGATCACAACTCGGTCAAAACACAATATCTTTGAAAACAGAAGTAAGGTTCGGAGTCCTTACCACGAGATCTTCACTTTTCCCAACAGCAGCGTCGGACGAAAAGCGCTCCGCGGTCTCCAAAACCAAGCTTTTCCTCATTTTCCCTTTCTCTTTCTCTCTCCTCAAAATATCTGATATTTTAAAATGAATTTCTCTCTCTTCAAAACGAGCTCATTTCCTTATATCATACATGGATCGGCCTGGCCGATCGTCTCGATCGTCCTGGACGATCAGACCAATTCTGGTCGTCCTGGCCGATACTCCAGGGCGATGATCAGGACGATTTTTAGGAACAGTGCAGATCGTCCTGGACGATCTCAATATCGTCCTGGACGATTCTGTCCAGAAATGGCTCCAGAAATCAGCTGTTTTCCATGCACTGATCGGCCTGGACGATCTCAACATCGTCCTGGACGATCCTGGGAGGAAAATCCAAATCAGAGAGGAACAGTAAGGGAACGAGATATTACATATGACATCTGGAAAGTCACCATAGGTGGGTGTGGGTGGGCAAAGCCCGCCAACGCAGAGCATGGGTACCCAGTGGGTACCCAATCAGGACCCCATGTAGGGCTCTGGTATAAAAACTATTAAACAACACCAACATATACTCTCTTAATTTTATAAATTTTTAATAGAGGATTAACATACATATCACAAATTATTATATATTCATATATCTAACATTTAATTTCATATATTTACTTATATAATACTTAATTTTCTAAATTAGTTTAGAAATATCATTAATATTAATTTATTTAAAAGCATTTATATATTTTTGATATAATTTAAAAGCTACAATGATATATAAATAAATATAAAAATTTAAATATCAGATATATATAAATACATATAGTATGTTGGTAAATCCTCTATTTGTTAATTAGTTATCAACTAAGCTCCTTCCAGTTTGATATAATGACGAAGGAACAAACGTCAGGAAAGTCTGCAATGCTCCAATAATTTCTCCACCGCTATATAAGACGATCCCCCTTCTGCCATTGCCTTCCTAGCCTTCTCTTTCATCTCCTTTACACTCTTCCTCACGCCCTCTATATCCTGATGAGAACCAGAACCAGAACCAGTACTGTTATCCATTAACAACCTCACCCTCTCACTTATCCTTTCCCTCCCCACCAAAACTCCATTTTTTTCCTCTTCGCCCCAAACAAACCCTTCCGTTGCCCCAATTTCCACCCCTATGCCCACCAGCTCATTCACCAGCTTCTCGTTGTAGAATTGCTCCCCAAACATCGGCCATGTTAGCATCGGAATCCCAGCCGCCACCGCCTCCGTCACCGCCCCCCATCCACAATGCGTTAGAAATCCCCCTATTGATGGGTGCCGGAGCACCGCCGCTTGTCCTGCTATCCACCCTCTCACTATTATCCCTCTTTTGCCTACCCTCTGTTCTATCTCCGCCACCTCCGGCGAAGCCGAGGCCTCTCTAATCACCCATATAAATGCCACACCGGAATCCTCCAACCCTCTCCCTATTTCCAAAATCTGTTTTTCCGGCAATCGGCAGAGACTCCCAAAACACACATAGATCACCGATCTCTCCGGCTTCTTCTTCAGCCAGGTCATAATTTGACTATTCTGTTCCTCTTCCTCGCTACATCTGATTGTAGAAACTGGGCCAATCAGGAAAATACGTTTCCTCATTTCCCTCTGGTAATGCTCGGCATAGCCTGGTTCCAAATCTGTAAAACTATTGATAACAATACCAGTGGTGAATTGATCTGCTTGTTTAGCAAGAGCGAAGAAATCCGAGGTCGGCCTGCCCGGCAGGGTGGTTTCTTTGAGCTGGGAATGGGTTAGCTCAATCCGGTGAGGTAAACCCGGGACGACAAACGAATCTGAGATGGGCTCGGTTTGGTGGGGGCGATTCAGGAATATGCTAAAATCAACCGATAAAGCGAATAGGCCGGTTCCAGGAAAGGAGAACCAGGGGATGCCAAGAGAGGCGGCGGTTTCGGCGGTGAAGGGGAGGAGGGCGTCGGAAATGACGGCAGAAGGGGCAAGGTGGCGGAGGAGGTCAGTGAAAGGGTTGCGGAGAAGAGAGAGGGCGACGGCGAAGCGGGGCAAGTGGGCGGTAGGGACGTCGTCGGCGGTAGAGATTCCATCAGGGAGGCCGGCAGCGGCGGAGGGGAATGGGATGGAATGGAAGTGGAGGCCTGCGGTGCGGAGGAGGGAGGGGGGGAGGCGAGAGAGGATAACGGGGTTGATGACGACGGTGGCGTTGGCGCCGCGGGAAGCGATGAGGGTGGCAATGTCGATGAGGGGGAGGTAGTGGCCCGGGGAAGGGAAGGGGAAGAAGAGGATTTCGAGAGCGGAAAAGGATGCCATGGACAAAGGTGGAAGCTTTTTCGGGTATCGGGGGGAGAATGGAGTGGGAGAAAAGAGGGATTTTTAAAGATGAAGAGGGAGGGAAAAGATGGGAAGCTCAGGCAAGAAATCACCGCCAGACCGGTAGGTGTGGGGATGGAGTTCTTCATGCCTTCGCCGTGCCAGCGTTTGCGTCTCGGATTTTACGAATCGTTAGCGTCAACTTCTTCCCACTTATTCAGTTAAAATATTAATTTTATTCGGGGTTTTTAATTTCAGTGTATGACAGAGCAAATTTATCATCTTTGTAATATACAAAAATTTCGCACACATTTAAATTAGTTAAGTTGAAAACAGCTTATAAATGACAAAATTTTCTAAGTTAATGAAAAAAAACATAAAGTTTAACCTAGTTAAATAATTGCATTAGTAAATATTTCTATATAATGCTCTTTTGCAGGGAATGTGGAGCCTTACTGCGTTGGATTTGCCTTCAGGAGAGCATGATGGTATATTTAGTCATTCTTCTTAGAGGACTTGTGATCGAAGTTCAAGAAAATGAGCATCTGTTGGTGATGACAATGGATGTCGAGTTGAACTTGACGGCTAGTGCCGTAGTTGTTGACGATAGCATGCGATATAAATGTCGACATCATTCATCCACCTCTTGGTAAGGGAAATTATTATGTGCGATCACCGACCAGACGGTTCAGAGGCAAATCAGGATGTGTCACGTCATCCGGTACACAGAGGTATATAATACAGGTACATAGAAAAAAATAACGTGGCGCTTTTTGATTCGTCTCACTGATCGCGCCAAATAATTTCTCCATTGGTAATGGTAAATGTAAGATTGTTGTTAGCATATGCATATGCATGCATGCGCCAATGCTGTTGACAATGATGAAGTGAATAGAGAGGTGAAATTTGAAGTATCAAAGACCTATCAAAGTGAATAAATTTCATTCATCACCAAAAGCCCGTGAATCAATAATTATTTTCTTCTTGAGGTCGAGAGTCCTCAAAGTTCCATCTGCAACATTATAAGCAACTAAGAATTTAGTTTTCACCAAGATATCTTAGAGAATATTTTTTCTTATTAAACAACCTTTATTTCCTTTCTCTCCAAAGAGAATAGACACTCATGATGGTAATTAAGCAATAAGTCTTTTAGAAATATTGTTAGAGAGACTAAAGGCCGGCCTCTTGGAGCAAATGCAAAAGTTAGGTTGATAAAGAAAGATTTTTCTTAAGAATGAACTTGGGGATAGAAATAGATGTTAACCAATAAATAAGATAGTTGTTAATTGAGAATGTAATCCATTGAAATCTTGCCCTCAAGAATAAAAATTGAATTTTAAAGAATGTCATAATAGTTATTGATCAATTTGATCGTTTTACATAATGTGATCGAAGATTCAACCACAGGAAAGACATGCCTCGGTGATTGTTAGACATCGAATATCCATCATCTTCTAGCGTTAGCCAATTATTTGTGAGGAGATTCAAGTTAGATGTATGTGAGCAATCAACTTTTTCATTATCCTAATGGAAGATGAGAGCATGTGATCGACTAATGTATATGTCTATTGAGTGTTAATGATTGATTTCTAACAAGTATCACATGTCATATATGAATAATGGTAAAAGTTAGGCTATATTAGTCAGTAGTATGATCCTGTTATAGGACCATAGATTAGCAATTTATAATGCAAAAAATTGGACATTAGATGGTGATAAATGAGAAAGATCAAAAGTTAGGTTAGAATGAATTGTTAGCTTATTCGTTCATCTCGTAATAGATAGTACCAGCAATTAAGAATATAAGTGTCCTATGTTAATATTTGATGGATGTAATATATCAATTGTAGATGAGTGTTAGAGAATAATTGATGTGAAACATATGAATTCAAGCAATAAGGAGCTTTTGGCTTAGTCACACTGTTAAATTGAGTCAGTGGCCTTGAAAGCTGATAGAAAAGATTTTATGACTTTATACTATTATTAAAAATTTTTTAATTAAAATATCATATTTTTTTAAAAATAGAATATATATATATATATATATATATATATATATATATATATATATATATATATATATATATTCTAAATTTGATCCTGAATATCATAGTCAAATTTGAGAGAGAACTACAAATGATCCCAAAGAATCAAAATTATGTTCAATCAAATATTTAACTATAATAATTTAAATATAGTATCATTAATTTCATACTCGAATTCATATCAATGACTGAAATGTCTCCCCAGAGGAAGAAAATATCATTCATTGCCTATTATTAGAGTATGATAATAATGGTCATCATTTTTTTTGTATTTTCTAAAGAGAATTAATTAAATGTTTTGAAAATTTAATTTTAAAAATTAGATCCGAATTTTTAAATCTACCGAATAACATAGAAAAATTTGGAACACAATATATATTCTATATATTTTTAAAATAGCTGACGATACTTTAGGAACACAAGTATTTTCCCGTCATTAGCAGCTCAATTCGTTCTCTGGCCTTTCCATCAGCGCGACGTCTCGGGTATCTTACCCATCTTCCTTGCAGCCCTAATCCATGACGATCCGCCGGCTCCTAAGCCTTGCCCGCCGTCCCCGCGGACTTCCACCGGCCAGATCAGCCTCCGGGTCCGCCCTCGCTGCCCCCGTTGCCTCCGATGCCCCCACCATCCGCCCTGTCATGATCTACGACCGTCTCTCGGAGGCCGTCAGTGCCAAGATCAAGCGCCTCGACGATCCCGACCCTCGCTTCCTCCGATTCGCCTCGCCTCACCCATCCGTCGCTGACCATACCGATATCCTCTCCGCGCCTGAGACGCGCGTGACGACGCTCTCCAATGGCCTCCGCGTCGCCACGGAATCCACGCTTGCATCTCCCACCGCCACCGTCGGCGTCTGGATTGATGCCGGTAGCCGATTTGAGACAGACGAGACGAACGGCACCGCACATTTCTTAGAGCATATGATTTTCAAGGGAACGGCGGAGCGGACGGTGAGGCAGCTCGAGGAGGAGATCGAGAACATGGGGGGTCATCTTAATGCGTATACCTCCAGGGAGCAGACGACATATTATGCTAAGGTGCTGCGCAAGGACGTGCCCAATGCACTCGAAATCCTTGCGGATATACTGCAGAACTCCAGCTTTGATGAATCTAGGATCAATCGGGAGCGAGATGTCATCCTTCGTGAGATGGAAGAGGTTTGCTTGAAACCCTTAACTAAGAGAGAGCTTAGATGTTCTTTTTTAACGTTTTATTTAAACTCATTTGCTTTTTAATTTAAATCTTCGCTATCTAAATTTTCAATTTGTAAGTTTGTCGCTTAATTTTCTTTTTACCTGGAGGTCCGAAAGACCGTAGTTGACAGGAGACCGGGGTTATAAAGACTGTTGTCTTGTGATGGAGGTCGAAAAGACCATAATCGACAGGAGACAGGGGTTCGAAAGATCGTAGTAGAAGGGCGGTACTCCGGGAGAACTCTCGGTGTCAAGTGGTGGCCCGACAGAAGTCCGAGTCTCAGGTTGTGGTTCGGTAGAATTTCAGGCCTCAGGTGGCGGTCTGGCAGAAGTTCGAGACTCAGGTGGTGGTCCGGCAAAACTCCGGGCCTCAGGTGGTGTCCTGGTGGAGCTCGGGGCCTCAAGTGGTGGTTTGGCGGAAGTCCTGGCCTCAAGTGGTGGCCTGGTGGAGCACAGGGCCTCAAATGGTGGTCCGAAGGAAGTCCGAGCCTCAAGTGGTGGTCCGGCGGAGCAACAATGTCAGGCGGTGGTCTGGAGGAGGCGAGGGCTTCAAGTGATGATCCGGCGGAGCATCGACGTCAGGTAGTGGTCCGGCGGAGGTGAGGGCCTCAAGTGGTGGTCCGGCAGAGCAACAACTTCAGACGGTGGTCCGACGGAGGTGAGGGCCTGAAGTGGTGGTGCGGCGGGTGCGGCGGAGCAACGACGTCAGACGGCGGTCAGGCGGAGGTGAGGGCTTCAAGTGGTGGTCCGGCGGAGTTACGAAGTCAGGCGGTAATCCGGCAGAGGTGAGGGCCTCAAGTGGTGGTCCGGCGGAAGTCCGGGCCTCAGGTGGTGGTCTGACAAAAGTTCGGGCCTTAAGTGATGGTCCGGCGGAACAACCACTTTAGGCGGTGGTCCAGCGGAGCTTAGGCCCTCAAGTGGTGGTCCGGCGGAACTCCGATGTCAGGCGGTGGTTCGGCGGAAGAGAGGGCCTCAAGTGGTGGTCCGACGGAAGTACGACGGTGGTTGAGGAGGAGCTTCTTCCTTCTCTTCTTCATTCGCTTTTCTTCTTCTCTTCTTGTTTGGAGCCCCTTCTTTAAAGAGAAAGGAGGGGTCTATTTATAGATTTCTGGAGTGGCCTGTAAATATGTGAGATATCAAAGGTAAATAGGGAGTGGTTGGATGGATGACCGATATTGAATCCCTTGATCGTGGACCGTTCGTCAGACATTTGAAGGTCTTAATGATGACGGAATTCAACGATCTTGGGCTCGTTGGATTCGTCTCGTTGAGCCGCTCGATTCGATTATAAGCACGTAATGTTTGGAAACCGTTTGGTAATCCAAATTGTGCTTCGAACCTTCCAATAGCGCTTCGGGTCCTTGATTTGGACTCATTTGGTCTCGGATTGAGTCGAATTTGGTGTCGCTGGGTTTGTATTTCCGAGGCGTTCAGTTTGACTATAAGTTTGTTGAAATCAGAGTTCAGATGGTCCCAATTTTAATTTCGGAAGTTTCCAACTTGATTTTGCATTGAGATTCGTGCCCGATCAAGATAAATTTTTGATGACATATCAACTATTATCCTTTGAGAAAGATCATTTTTATTCACCGTAACATTAAATGGTACTCCATCTCCCATCATATTTTTGTTTCTCACCTCCTTTTGATTATCCATTTATGTGGCATGTACAAGAGAATATTATCCAATTAGAATTAGCATATTGTCTAACCAAATCTCATAAATTTCTTCTGAAAAATTCTTATTGATCATCCTAATAACTCTTTTTTTTTTATGATTAGTGTTACTTAATATAACCTTGTCTTTAATATCACTTTTGTTGGACCTAGCCCAGTGGCTTGGAATACTAACGTAAGAATGGATGGTTGGATGGAGTATTTAAATTTCATCTAATTATTCTTAAAATGTCATTATTCAATGCAACCAAATAACTCTCATCATATAAAATTTATTCAAAACTTAAATTTCAACACTTCTAATATAATTACCGCTCTTCTATAATGTCATGTTTAATGTCATGTTTACAATATACATATTATCTTCTCCCACTCATGTAGGTCTTGAGATATTATCTTAAAAATATTAATTAAAACAATGATGAGCTATCAAAGTGAATGTATCAAGTCTCTAAGTTATAATAAAGGAATTTAGATGACAAAAGGTATGTTTGTTAATGTAAATAAATTAATATAAACTTATTTAATTTTCCTCATGCTTTTGTCCTGTTGTTTTCCAGCTGTTGGCTGCTCGGTTTCCTCTTTGTTAATTCCTATGCAGGAGGCTTTAAATGTGGGGTTTTTTGGTGGATTTTAGTGGATGTTTTGGGGGCATATTTATGTAATATATTAAATGTCATTCCCTCTTATTTCTCTTATACATGGTTTAAAATTGCACAATATGAGGCTTGCCTTTGCGCAATTCTAGTAAAAAAACGTCTCGATGCTTACGCCTCGAGTTTTTTTTTTAAGAGGCTTGCGCCTCAACTTGGTTGAGGCCCGCGTCGCCTCACTGGCATGAGGCTTACGCCTCATACTATATATATATATATATATATATATATATATATATATATATAAACTTACATAAATCTTGAAGTAAATGCTCGACATTGGACTCTATAGAAGAGGAGGAAGGGGAGAGAGCAGTTCATCATAATGATGATTCAAATGAAGAACCCCTTAGTGATGACAGTGTTGATGACTTATGAGTTCTTATGTGATATGTCATTGCTATTTATTTTTGGAAATTTGAATTATATGTTAATGAAAAGAATACTGGGATTTGGGAAAGATAGAATTTTGAGTTGAACTATATTTCATGTTGTCTTATTATTGGGATATTTTGATTTCACTTCATATCTTATGCTTTTTTATGTTTTATATTATTCACTCATTAGTATATAAAAAATTTATCATTTTATGTTTACACAATCTTTTGATTTTGAGGCTTACGCCTCGCCTCACGAATGAAAAACGCCTCAATACCCGAATACGCAATTTTAAACATTGCTCCTATAAATTGGGGCTGTTTTTCTTTGTTTGAGAGAGAGAGAGAGATCTGATGAATATTTGGAACGTGAATTGCTTTCGAGCTATGCTCTTCTACCTTCTTGCTTATTTTTTGTCTCGGACTTCTATCTATTCTTCTTTCCACGGTTTCCATTCCACCTATATCTTTCTTCTCTAAAACTATTGTAAGTTTTAAGTTGTGTCGTGTCTTGTTCTATTATAAGTTGTAAGTGGTGTTAGTATTGTTTTATTGTTTTGTTTGTTTGTGTTATTTAAGGTTTATATGATGAAAAGGAAGTGTGTTTTTATTTGCATTCCTGGAGCAAAGTTTGTTCTTAGGTTGCATCAATATATCATGGGCCCCATTGCCTTAGCAAATTTCTTAGTATCAGGTAGCTGCCAATATAGCTATTCTAATCATTTTAATCATATTAGTATGATGTCTAATTAATTGATTTATTGAAAATACTTATTTATATAGAGTATCTATTAACCAAACTTTAATTTATATGTTTATCATCCTTGAAACTTTAGGTTAATCAAATCACTATCCTTACTTTGCTAAACATTCCAAATAAATACATTAGACACTAATTCTTATAATCCTCATTTGCATTCCTGACTATGTTAAATTGTCCATCTTGAACTCATCTTTAGGCTGCAACATTTTTAAGCAAGCTTAGTGCATAGCATCATCATCATATTTTATATGTGTTTAATTAATCTGTTAGCTAATCATTAGATGCAGATGCACTAAATAAGGCTTGTTATAATCAAATCACAATTCAGTCAATCATAAAACATATGAGGAAACATTTTGGCTCATTGTCAACAATAGCATGTGATTGGACCTTGATGTTGTTTGAAGTTACTACTTATTTGACACTTCTAGTCCATAAATTGAGGTATGGAGGTCATGGTGCATTTGTCATTTATTATTATTAAATCAGAAGGTTCTTTGTTCAAATTGGTCAATAGATAATATGAATTTTATGCTGATAAGATGAGTTTTTCTATGTCTAAAATGATGATTTATTCTGGATGTTATTCTGTTGGACGGTGATTATTGGTGTACATAATGATAGTTTTTTTCATCTTTGTTCTTCTTTGCCTGTAGATTGAAGGACAGGCTGAAGAAGTTATTTTCGACCATTTGCATGCTACTGCATTTCAGTACACTCCTTTAGGGAGAACCATATTGGGATCTTCTCAGAACATCAAAACAATAACAAAAGATCATCTTAAGAACTACATATCAACACATTACACAGCTCCTAGAATGGTAAGAGCTTTTGTTGATCTTCTTCTTTTAATTTATTTATTTCATATGTTTCTGTTATGGTTGGAATTTTGTATTTTTAGATATTAGTAGAGGCTTTTGCTTAAACCAAACTAGCTTTTCAGGTCATTTCTGCAGCTGGTGCTGTAAAGCATGAAGAAATAGTTGAGCTCGTCAAGAAGCAGTTTACAAAGCTTTCAGCAGATCCAACGACAGCCACCCAGTTGGTTGCACGAGAACCGGCGTATTTTACAGGCTCTGAGGTGCAAATGCCCAAATTCTCATCTCTTTTATTGTCTATTTTCACTACATGCTTTTAATTAGTGATATCTAAAACTATGCAATCACTTAAATTCAGGTTCGGTTAATAGATGATGACCTTCCGCTTGCACAATTTGCTATTGCTTTTGCTGGAGCATCATGGACAGATCCAGACTCTATTCCTTTGATGGTTATGCAGTCTATCCTTGGGTCTTGGAACAAAAGTTCAGGCAGCGGAAAGCACACAGGGTTTGTTTTTTAACCTGATCCATATTTTGTTTCATCGTCATTATCATCTTCTTTAGACTTATGCTAACTATATTTTTTATTGGCTTATTGTACATTTGATCTGCTAACAGATCTGAGTTGGTTCAACGGATTGCCATTAATGAAATAGCCGAGAGCATGATGGCCTTTAATACTAACTATAAGGATACGGGTCTTTTTGGTGTTTATGCAATGTGCAAGGTTAGTTGCTTCTTTTTTATGTTTAATATTGCTTTCTGCATTGCTCTATCTAGATTGCATATTCCTCTTTCTTCTGGATATGTTGTAGACATGCTAAACTATACCTTCTAGGTTGGCAAAACTACCATGTTTCTATATATATATATATATATATATATATATATATATATATATATATATATATATATATATATATATATCTGCATGCATGTATGTATATATATATTTGATAATTCTCAAATTCATCTTATTTTATCTGGTCCTCATGATGTATGATCCTGAAGCCAGTTTGTTTACCTGCTTAAGAGTTTCATAGTACAGTGACTACATATTTAGAAACATATTCTATAGCCTTTGTTTTCACATTTTTTGGTATGCCAAAAATTTTTCTTTTTTTTTCTTTTTTGGTATGCGTGGGATGTATATTTTGTTAGCATTTCAAGTTCTATATAAAATGTCTATTTGAAGTATTGCAACAGTTTACTGTTTTATTCAGTTGTTTAATTGGCATACTTGTAGATTCTAGAGTTGAAATATGGGTTATTTGGCTTAGGCATATACAACGAGATTGTAAATGTATGGATACTTTGGAAACCAGGCTTTAACCTATATAAGCATCACTCAGTTTGCCTGCAGTCAAAAGTATGCTTGCTTTTGCCAAGTGCACCTGTCTTGGGCATATATGAGGAAAGCTAGGTGATGCAGATGCTTGAAGATTATTAATTAGTCAGAAGTCATATCCTGCTGGGCCGACTTCAGAAGCGCTTGAAATAACAGTTTTTTTAATGTGATGTGATGATGTGCGGGGGTGATACTGCCGTGAAATGAAAAAAAATATATATTGAAAATTTGAAAGTTTATATTCAATAGCTTGTTTTATCACTATTAAGGTTGATTGAAGCTTGGGAAGTTTTCAACCTTGTAACAACATTGTTTTCTCCTCTATAAATTTTACATGCAAAACACGGTCTACTTGTTTAAACAGGATCTCTTCCTAGAAGGATTTTAACATTTTTCTGTCAGAGCTTTGTAGGCTTAAGACAACATTAGCAAAATCAACCAAGAAGCTTAGGTTAGATTTAACAACAAAAATTGGTGCGAGACCATGAATAGTTATTGTCGTTGTTTTAGTGGTATGTTAAATTGCTAATAATGCTGGCATACCAATTCATCTATAATCAGTGTTTCGCTGTCATTTACCAGTACATTTGCTCCTTTTTATCATTAATGAATATTTAAATAATTATGGATGCTTGGTATCAATTCTTTATCTGAACTCAGTCGGTCCAATTTTCAATATGAGAGGTATTATGGGAATGTGCTGATATTTGTGAAGAGTTGAGGTTTTATGTATCATTTGAGAAAGATTTTTTTTATTACTATCTTGGGTGTTTGGTTGACAAAATTTTGCTCCCTTGTAAAAATATTGCTTTTAAAAAAGCTATTTTTGGAAAAATATAATTGAAACTGCATTTGAGAAGGTAGTTTTTTTATAACAAAAGCAGAAAATGATTAACCACCCCTCCCTAAATGAAGCCTTAACATGTGGAAACATTTTTTTTTAGACAAAAGATGAGCATTGTCGGTGCCAGGTGCCAAGTCCTGGAAGCGATATGTTGTTTAGCTTGAATACAACGAAAAATGTGCAAGGGCTATTGCACCGTCTCATAGGTGCAATGTTAAATAAGCAAGAGTTCTCATATTATGGACGGATGTGGGCAAAAAAAATAATCAATAAAATTAGGATTAAGATAAAAACTTGGAATATAGATTCTCTTATAGGCAAATTAATTAAATTAATAGATATTAGGATTTATAAAATGACAAATATTTTATGTATTCAAGAAACTAAATAGGTTGGAGGAAAAGCTTAGGTGATTGATAGTTTAGAATTTAAACTATGATATTTAGGTATGAGTCATAATAGAAATGGTGTATGTGTAATTAAAGATAAGAGTTTGATGGATAATGTTGTAGAAATTGATAAAATTGAGGATAGAGTTATAGCTTTAAAAATTGTTGTTGTAGCTAAGATAATTATATTAGAAGTATTTATGCCTCTTAAGTAAGTTTGGATATGTGTTAAAAATTAGAATTTTGGAATAAATTAGAAGAATTAATATAAAGGATATATCTTGAAGAAAAAGTTTTTATTGGAGAAGATTTAAATGGACGTGGTGGTAGAATATTAGAAGATTTTAAAAGCATTCATGGGGGCTATAAATTTGGAGCGACTAATGAAGGTGGTAGGTCCATATTAGATTTTGTTATATGATTTTATAATTGTTAGTACCTTATTTAAAAAAAATGAGGAGCAATCACATATAAGAATGGATATAATAAAACTCAGATTGATTATTTTCTTATAAGAAAAATAGATCATTTAGATTTCAAAGATTATAAAGTTATTTTGAGTAAAAATTTATATATATCCTACATTGCTTATCATTTTTTAACTTTAAGATGAATGAGGGAATATGAAAAATAATGTAAAATATTATCCTTGGGTAATTTAAATAATACTAATAGAACTATTTTTGAGTTAGATTCAAAATCGTAATATTTTCTTTGTTCATGAGAAGCTAATGTTATTTGGGAAAAAGTAGTCAGTGATATTAAGAATGTTGTAAAATATTTGCTTGAAATATGAAAAAGAAAAAAAACTCATAATAGAAAAAATAGTTGGTGGTGGATTCAAAATGTGTAATAAAAGATAAAAAATAAAAAGATTTGATATAAAAACTGGTTTAGATTTAAAGGCTTACAAAATTAAAAAATATATAGAGGGGCTCGTAGAAAGTCTAAGAAAGTAATATGCAATCCAAAAATTTTAACGTATATTGATTTATATGATAGATTAGATGTTAAAGAGGGTGAAATATATATGTATAAGTAAGCCAAGCAAATAGATAGGAGAAATAAAGATTTAGTTCAAGTGAAGTTCATTAAGAATGAAGATCAAAAAGTACTTTTCTTAGAAAAGAATATTCAACATAGGTGGATGAGATATTTCGATAAGCATTTCAATGAAGATTGCAATAATTTGATCAATTTCAGGGACTTTAGCACTCTAAATGAAAATAGAGAATTTTGTTTATATTGTCGTGTTAGTAAAATTGAAGTTAGAGAGGCTTTAAAGAAAATGAAGTGTGGAAAAACAGTTGATCCTAATGACATTCCAATAGATGTGTGGAAATGCTTATGAGATGATGGAGGCAAACTAGAAATAAAAGTCTAGAAGGAGAACACTAGGACAAATTAAAATCAAACTCCATTCAAACTAATATGCAAACATCTCAAAACAAACTCCAAAGCAAACGAAAAGTCGAAACAAAATTATAACATAAAAATACTATCCTCAGAACCGGCAAGCGGTTTCCTCACATGCAACGAGAATTAGGAAAATATATGATAAAGTGCTTAGGCTTGCAAATCGAGGGTCTACCACAGCAAAAGGGTTCAACGTCCAACTAAACTCCTCCAACAAATGTCTCCAAATCAGTCAACAAACATCACCCAATAGCTCAAGAAGAAGGATACAAGTGGAGTGGAACTTGCGTAGAGAAGAAGAGATTAGAAGCCAAGACGAAATAGAGAGGATGAAGAGGTGGAACAAGCTCTCAAGCTTTTCCAAGAGAAGAAACCCTCAGGTTTTTAGCAACTTCTTTCAAGTTAATCAATAACCTCTCAATGATAAAATCTTCTCATATATATAGGCAAAAAGGGGAGCCAAACAACCAGCATCAACCTCCAACCAAACCAATCAGGTAAGGGGAAGAGGAATGGAAATAGAAACCAGAAACAGTTCCCAAAAATCAGCATAGGAAACGGGTAGGAGAAGCCACGGGAACACAGCCAGGGAAGGACCCGAAGAGCCAACACAGAAAACAAGCTGGAGAGATCACGGGAAAACAGCCAGGGGGAGAAACCGAAAAGCCCACACAAGCACCCAACAACCATTTCACGGGAATAACACAAAGAAGAAACTGAGGAGACACAAGAAGGGGAAGAAACAAGCTCCACTCCACATACATTTTCAAATTTATGAGCTAGGAAGTGCAATTACTCCTCCAAATAATGAGCTAAACTTTAGCTCAAGCATTAATGACCTAGCACTAAGAAGATCTCAACATTTCAACTCCAACCCGAGAGCAGTCAAGGCTCAAACCGAGAAACATCAAGCAGCCCAAAGAACAAAAGGACCCAAAATGCTAGCAAACCCAAGCCTTGCCATGCCCAAGCACATCCTACCATGATCATTAGATGTTCTCCATCAATGGATAGCATAAAAAAACATAAACACAACTAAATAATGTTCAAATTACATCAAAACAAAATAAACCATAATATAAATTCATTAAGATATAAAGGAATTTCTTAGCTTTTTAAACTTTTTAATATTATTTGAAGACTAAAAAGATGTCAGATGAGTGAAGGAGTGTGTTGTTTATCATATTTTAGAATAAAGGTGATGCACATGAGTGAGTTAAATATAAATGAATTAAGATAATGTGTCATACATTAAAACTATCGGAGAGAGTAAATGAGCTAAGTTACAATGCGATACTAATGTTTCTCAAAATCAGTTTGGATTTATGCCGAGTAGGCCTACTATGGAAGCTATACATTTATTCAGAGGTTTGATGGAGAAGTTTAGAGAGAATAACGAGGATCTACATATGATATTTATTGATTTAGTGAAAGCATATGTTAAAGTTCTAAAAGAAGTGCTCTGTGAAGTTCTAGAAAATAAAGGAATTAATAATATTTACATTCAAGTCCTTGATATGTATACATAAGCTATTACTTGTGTTCAAACACAAGGTGGTTTGACCAAGTATTTTTCTATTTTTGTTGGATTACATTAAGGATCAGTTTTAAGCCCATTTTTTTGTTTTAGTCATGGATGCTTTTACTAGACTTTTGCAAGAGAATGCACACTGGTGTATACTTTTTGCTAATTATATTCTTTTTTGTTGATCAAACTAGAGAGGGTGTTGAAGGAAAACTTGAATTAGGGAGGTTTACCTTAGATTCTAAATGTTTTCTTTTGAGTAGATCTAAAATTGATTATATGAAGTGTAATTTTAGTAGTAACAGATCTAGTGGGAGGATCGTGACTTTGGACGATCAAGTCATTAAAAAGAGTACACGTTTTAGATATCTCGTGTCTATTGTTCAAATCGATGGTGAAATAGATGAGGATATTATTAGTAGAATTCAAGTTGGATAGTTGAACTAGAGGAATGCATCAAGCCTGTTTTATGATAGAAAAGTACCCCTTAAACTTAAGAAAAATTTCTATAAGATGGTGAGAGACTTGCAATGCTTTATGGCGCAGAATGTTTGCCATTAAAAGAGAAGCATAAAGTTACGTGTTGTAAAGATGATGATGCTCAAGTGGATGTTGGGCTTTACACTTAGAGGCGGAATGCGAAACGAGTATATACGTGAAAAGGTTGTAATAGCTCCATTTACATATAAGATTATAGAGATTCATCTTAGATGGTTTGGTCACATAAAACGTCGGCCTTCCAATGATCCTTTTAGGAGAGTAGATATGTTAGATATGGCCTTTGTTAAGAAATGTAGAAGTAGACTTAAAAAGACTTGGTTAGAAAGTATTTATTAATGATATTTTTTATTAGATTTAAATAAGAATTTGACTCTTAAAAGGATTCAATGGAGAAAAAGCCGACCCCATGTAGTGGGATGAATACTTGATGTTGTTATTGTTGTTATTATGAAGATGGTCTTCATGTATGACATAGAGCAAAAGACCCGTATAGTATTTTAGAAGATAGTGTATGGCTAACGAGGCTTCTTAAGCAGTGAGCGGTTTACATATATAGAAGTTTCCTTGATGCCTTATCCATGGAGAGTTCCTCCTTTTGCGGGCTGCTCTGCATGATGTTCTTGTTGTTGTTGGTTTGGCCTTATTGGGTAGAAATAAGAGAGAAATTCTTATCCTTAAAAAAAAAAAAAAAAAAAAAAAAAACCAGAGGGAGAATTTTTGGAACAATTCTTTGTACAGTCATGATAGAAATTCAGTCATTACCACTTATTTAAGTCAAATATTGTACTATCTTTCATCAATAACTATGATAATATGCAATATCTATATGAAAGTTGATAGCTTCCTATTAATTATAAAATGTACAATTCAGAATATATTACAAAGCTTCCTTCTCTACATTGGGTCATACCAAAATTGCAGCCCAATCTACTCCTATAGTGACGGTGGCTTTACTTTCATGACATATGTTTGACATTGATAGCTGATTAATTAATTATTTTATATTTTATTATTGGATTTATGTTTTAGAAAATGTTGATATTTTCTTTTAAATTTGTTTGGACTTATAAATTTAGAAATAATATTCTGGTGGTTCTTATTATTTTATTTAATTATCCTTATTGGTGTTTTCCCTTACAAATTAGACCCTAAGGGTTATCTTGATTTGGTTAGCCTTCCCATCTTCATAATCCATCCACTCCTCAAACTTACCTTATTGTCCTCTCTCTCTCTCTCTCTCTCTCTCTCTCTCTCTCTCTCTCTCTCTCTCTCTCTCTCTCTCTCTCTCTCTCTCTCTCTCTCTCTCTCTTCCCATCTATGTTATCTTTTCCCTTGCCTAACTTCTCTATTTATCGCTGCTTCTTTAAATTGAGAAAGCCACTCACTCGTTTCCCTTTGGCTTCCATTTTACCTATCTTCCCCTTCCACTCTATATTTTTCTTTATCCGTCTCCTATCTCCCAAAACCCACATGAGACTGATAAGAAACACTTGAAGATTTCTAGTAAATCCTATTAATTTTAGAAAATAAGTGAGAAACTCTTCCAAACTCCACGATAAAATCAGAAAAACAATAATTTTATTATAAGAATCAAATAGATCATAAGAAAATAACAAGATACAAGTGATCCTTTATTCGAGAGGAGGATCGATCTCTCCTAATATCTAGACGAATTCAGAGCCCAAAACCTAAAACTAAGAGATCCCAAAATCAGCCAAATTCAAGATGCCCTAACTATAGGAAAACAAAGTACTTAATGCATACAAATTAAAAGGAAATCCTTAAACAGTTTCTACATTCAAATTTTCCTACCAAATCCCTAAAAAATCCTTCTTAAAATGCGCCATTGGCTTTGGCGGCTCACGCGACATGCGCAAGAGGTGGAGAAGTTCCACCTCTGTTGCGCCGGGCCGGTCCCGTGTGGATCGGTTGAACCAGTTTAACAATACTCCTCTCCCAAAGATCCACCTTCTCCTCAAGGTGGAGATATGCTTGTGTTCCCGTGGAGGTGGCCATCTTTGTGGTGGCTGAAAAACCTTGCCAAATTGCTAAATCAAGGGATGCACTGAAAGAGAAACATCCCCTCTCTCCTCTATCCTGATTACATCCAGCTTGTATAGTCCCACCAGATAATCTTCCCCCACCTCTTGTATGCTCCTAACCATGGTCTTAAGTGATACTATGACTTTGGATAGCCATGCATCTCCCCTTATAACCACCTTTCTCCCATCCACCCTTAATTCCATCGTGAGTGCTCTCCAATTGTCCTTGGTTTCCCCCAAGATTTGCAACCACTTCATCCCCAAGATGGCATCAATACTTCCTAACTCTAGTGGGAGAAAATCCTCCCTTACCCGAATCCCCTGGATAGTCAACACCACTCCTCTACAGATCCCATGACCTTTCTCCACCTTCCCTGTACCCATCATCACCCCATAATAACCGGTGTCCACCAATTTCACTCCCAATTGGGTTACGACTTGAGTGCAAAAATTATGGGTAGCCCGCTATCAATCAATACTACCACCTCCCTGCCTGTTATTTTTCCCTTCACCTTCATCGTATGATTTGAAGTGAATCATACTACTAAATTCAGGGAGACCTCCGCCACATCCAAATGCAGCTTATCATCCATCTCTCTCTCACCTCCCTCAATTTTCTCGTCATCATAGACGGTGAGAACGTGAAGAGTTCGATCCTTACACCTGTGCCCTGGAGTATCTTCTCATCACACCGGAAACATAACTCCTTTGCCATCTTCTCCTATATCTCCTTCTCTGTCAGCCTCGTAAAGTTTTCCCCACTCCCTCCTACTGGCTTCTCCCCGGTGGTCTCATGAAATCCTCCTGATGTTGGACCCTTGGGTGCTAAATGAGTAGTCGTCATCCTGTAAGTGCCTTCGGAGATACCACTCATGGCTCCCCTCTCTAGATTCTTCTGATTTTTCACCAATTGGGCCAATTTCATCGCCTCTCCCAAGTCACAAGGCATCAGAACCTTCATTGCCACTCGGATCTCTGCCTTCAGTCCCTTCATGAAATTTTCCTCCAATACTGTCTCTGATAATCGCTCAACCCTACTAGCCAAGTGCTCAAAATGTTCACGGTAGTCGGCGACTGATCCTTTTACACCAGAGCATAGAAACTGCTCATAGAAATCTCCTTCCTGTCGGTTTGGAAATGTTCTATCATGCATCCTTGAATTCTCCCTAGCTCCTGATGGGTTTCCTATGGTCTCTCCACTGGTACCATGACAACGTCTTCCTCTCCAAACATAAGTCTGTTGCTGTCAGCTTCTCCTCCCCCGTTAGCCCATTAACGGCAAAGTATCTCTCCATCTTATAGATCCACCCATACGCATCCTCCCCCTTGAAGATCACATCTTCAACTTTGTCCCTTCTGATCTCCCCCATTTCCCCTCATTCTTTCATAGTTTCACCTTTCCCAATTGTTCGCACCCCCCCCCCCCCCAAGTCTCCCAATCTTCCCTTCCCCTTTCATACCCATAACCTCTTTCGAATTCTCCTCTCCTCTCTTCAAAATCAGCCACTCGGCGACCATAATTTCCTTCCCTACATTCCCAATCAACGCACCTTTGCTCCTGCCCTCCATACCAATGCCTTTCCCCAAACCTATCTCCTCTATCCTCCCTCTGGAAATGCTCCAGATGGGGTCTTCTCCTTTCTCCTTTACGATCTCTACTTCCTCTTCATCCTTACGAATTTTAGAATTTGTATTCTGTCCTTTTGGCCCTCTCGCCACGGAAGCCGCCGATTGATTGTGGAATTCTAACATCTTTTTCATCATCTCCCGTTAGTCCGCGACTTGCCCTTCCATGGAAGAAATTCTGTCTTCCACTGTGGTTTTGATTTGGTTCATCTCTCATTCCAATCTCTCCTCCAAAGCACCCACTTTTTTGGCCGTCATCGATCTCCAGATTTTTTGTAGATACAAAAATCTGGATTTTGCCTTAAAAAACCGCACTTTCCTTCTTTATCGGCTCAAGAAAAACGGCTTGAATTTGCTAAAACAGCCCACCAACGGTCCCAAGATTTGCTCTGATACCAATTTGATAGGAAACACTTGAAGATTTCTAGTAAATCCTATTAATTTAGAAAATAAGTGAGAAACTCTTCCAAACTCCACAAAAAAATTAAAAAACAATAATTTTATTATAAGAATCAAATAGATTAGAAGAAAATAACAAGATACAAGTGATCCTCTATTCGAGGGGAGGATCGATTTCTTCCAATCTCTAGACGAATCTAGAGCCCAAAACCTAAAACCTAAGAGATCCCAAAATCAGCCAAATTCAAGATGCCCTAACTATAGGAAAACAAAGTATTTAATGCATAGAAATCAAAAGAAAATCCCTAAAAAGTCCCTACATTCAAATTTCCCTCCCAAATCCCTCAAAAATCCTTCCTAAAATGCTCTTTTTGCTTTGGCGGCTCACGCGGCAAGGGCAAGAGGCGGAGAAGTTCCGCTTCTGTTGCGCTAGGCCAGTCCCGTGTGGACCTGCCGGACCGGTCCAATGAACGAGTCTAACAGAGACTCCACCTTTCTCCTGACCTCTTCTTCATCTGCTTTGCAAAGAACACCGTCTCTCACCACTATGGTCCCAAAATCCTTATGCTATCATGTACGTATCATCTAATGAATCTATAAGCTCTGCTCTCCCTCACCACTACAACTCTGCAAGTCTTGATCCTATGCCATACTCAACACCTAATGTATATAAGTTCTGCTACCAGGGAACTCTAGAAAGCTTTTAACCGAAATCATGTTCTCTATCCCATTACATTTGCTAACCTTGCACAACTTCACTGCATCATGCAACCTTTTGTGAGGATTACAATGTTTTTTTTTGGGTGAGGATTGCAATGTTGATGTGGCCAGGTAGAGCCTAACGACTAGAAATGACTTGCATTTTCATGGCTTCTCCAAATTGGCTTTTTGGATCAAACGGACTTAAACTTATACACGCATATTAGAAAATGAGACATGCATAAAAACGATAAAATAAAATCTCAGTTTTGTAGCTAGAATCCATGTTCCCAGCAGGAAAAAGAAAACTGGAAACTTTCTATGCATTTTTTTTTTAGGGTCTTCATCTGATGGAAAATATGAATTATCAATGCCCAAAAGTAGCATCTAAAAATGCACATAATTCATAGTCATAGCATATAAGATGAAAAAAAAATGCTGCAAGGCATATCCAATAGGCCAAATTTATATCACTTCATCCAAAATCTTGAAAAGCTTAGTTCCAATATTGATTTCTGTCTAAGGAGAACAACAATATTTGTAAATTAATTTTATGAATTTGGATTCTCATACTTTATGATTTTTCTTTTTTTGAACTTTTAATGATCTCATTTTCCCCATAATGCTATTGCTCCCATACATGTCAAACAGATTAGATTAGCAAAGCTAACTCATCAGCTTACTGTAATTAAGTTGGAGATCATTTCATCCACTCATTTCTGAGAATTGATTGTTTATGTAATATAATGTTCTGAATGCTTGTGTTTTGATAATATTATTTCCTCGCTTGTTAATCTTTCTTAGTTGGATTTGCTTTATACTTTTTCAATTACAATTCCATCTAAGCTCTGCTCATTGAATGGCTTTCCTGGTTATGCATCTACTTTTAAATTTGTATGCAGATTGTTATGTACTTGGTTTGCACTTTTTGTCATTTGGTTACACCGGCAGAAATACTAAATTTGTGCTTGGTTTTCCTGTCATAGGCGGATTGTGTTGATGATTTGGCCTGGGCAATTATGCAAGAGATTAGCAAACTATCTTACCGAGTATCAGAAGCTGATGTTATCCGTGCTCGTAATCAGGTTTGTATCACTTCTGTAGATGCATATTTATTTCAGTTTTTGTATCTTATGTTTTTCTCTTATTTTCTTACTAATGAATGCTTGATTTTGTAATGTCCGACTAAAACCTGTTCTTTGATATACGGCTGATGAACAAATACTATAGATGTCTATCTATTAGCATATGCTTAGTAGAATAATTAGCACTGGGCTTGTGTTTATGTTTATGTTTGACATACTACTACAACAACAATAACATCGAGCCTTTAACTCACTATATGAGGTCGGCTACATGAATCCTTTTTCTCCGTTGTGTCCTATTATGTGTCAAATTCTCATTGAAATCTAACAAAGGTCATTTCTAATATTTTCTAACCAAGTCTTATTAGGTCTACATCTACCATTCTTAACATAAGCCAAATCTAATGCATCTACTTTCCTAACCGGGTCATCGAAGGTTGCCGTTTTATGTGACCAAACCATCTAAGGCGACTCTCTCTAATCTTATCTTCTACTAAGGCTACTCTAACCTTTTCACGTATATGTTCATTTCGTATCTTGTCTCTAAGAGTAAAGCCACTCATCCACCTGAGCATCCTCATCTTTGCAACACTTAACTTAATAGTATGCTTCTATTTAATGGCCAATTTTTTGCACCATAAAGCATTGCAAGTCTAACCAACATCTTATAGAATTTTTTCTTAAGTTTGAGGGGGACTTTTTGATACGCCTTAGGTTTCACAAATTAGGGTTTGCCCTAATTTTCCTTCAAAGATGATATTTCTCCACCAAATCAAAGTTAAACCAAAACAAGAAGTATGAGAAGAAGAACAAGAGAACTTTGCATTAATCTTCAAGAGAAACACAAGAAAAAGCTAGTCCACTTCGAGAAGGACCAAATCTCCCAAAAGAAACCCTAAAAAACAAGAAGGAAATGAGAAAGAGCTTTATTTCACATGATGCCCCAAAATAAACCCTAATGGCTCTTTTCACACAATCTCACAACTTCCCCTTCATCCCTAAATTGCCCCCCATCATCCACCCTCCATTTCCCCCCCCAAAATCTAGCCGCCCCCTTGATGCCCAAGGATTCAAGTGGTGGGCCCATGGGGCCCACCGTGAACCCCTCATGGGCCCACCGTGAACCCCTCCCTTGCTCACCCGGTTCGGCCGTCCCTTCCCCTTGCTCGCCTGGACCGCCCCCCCCCCCCCCCCCCCTTTTCCTCCTGTAGACCCGCAAGGGTCTAGGAGCCGGTCCATCAATACCGCCCTCTAGAAGATCAACCTTGTCCTCAAGGTTGAAGTCTGGAAATTGCTCCTGTATGACCTCATATATCTCCCAAGTAGCCTCATGCGTCGGAAGGTCCTTCCACTCGATGAGTACCTCCCTCTTGCCTTGATCATTCTTCCTCACTTCTTTCACCTGTAGTGGCGCTAATGGGAATTGCATATCTCCTGTGAGGCCCCGCGGTATGGTAGGAGTGGTCATGGTGTGCTCCCCTATGCTCTTCTTCAATAGTGACACATGGAATACAGGGTGGATGGAGGATTGAGGAGGTAACTTGAGGCGGTAGGCCACCATCCCCACTTTCCTTTCGATCTCGAAAGGCCCGTAGTATCGTGGGGAGAGCTTCTCACTTTTTCTGTTAGCCAAAGTCTTCTGTCGGTAAGGCCGCAGCTTCAGGTACACCATTTCTCCCACCTCAAATGTCACCTTCTTGCGGTTAGAATCTGCCTTGGTCTTCATGATCTGCTGGGCTCTCAATAGGTGCTCCCTCAACTCTTCCAACACTCTATCCATCTCCTCCAAGTATTGATCCACTAGATAGACAGGAGTCGTCCCCTTCTGATAGTTCACCAATGGTGGTGGATCCCTCCCATAAAGAATCTTGAAAGGTGTAAACTGAGATGTGGTATGGTAGCAAGTATTGTACCAATATTCTGCTCATGGTAGTCATTTGACCCACTGCTTAGGCCTCTCCCAACGAAGCATCTCAAATAAGTCTCCACGTTTCGGTTCACCACCTCGGACTGTCCGTCTGTCTGTGGGTGGTATGCTGTACCCGCTTCAAGAATGTGCCCTGCATCTTGAAAAGCTCCTTCCAAAATGAACTCAAGAAGACTTTGTCCCTATCCGAGACAATAGAAGTGGGGACCCCATGCAATCGAACCACCTCTCTGATGAAAGTAGATGCAACAGTAGGAGCTGAAAAAGGATGCCGTAGTGGAATGAAATGGCTATACTTGCTCAGATGATCAACTACCACCATGATGACCGTATATCCTTCCGACTTGGGTAACCCCTCGATGAAATCCATGGTGACTCCTCCCAAATCTTGTTTGGAAGCACCAAGGGCTGCAGTAAACCACTAGGGGCACAAGCTTGATACTTGTTCCGTTGACAAATATCACATTTGCTCACCATGTCCTCGACATCACCTCTTAACCCCTTCCAAAAGAATTCGGCTTTCACCCGCCGATAGGTCTTCTCCACCCCTGAATGTCACCAATACGGCTGTCGTGGTACTCCCGTAGAAGAATGGGGACGAATGCTGAGTCACGGTGTAGTACTAACCTCCCTTTGTATAATAAAAGAGAGTTCTCTAAGTGATTCCTTTTGAACCCTCCTTCTCCCTTCTGGATAGCCGCCCGAATTCTCTCTAACTCATCCGCATGTTGATTTTCCTTCACCATTCCACCCCAATCAACCAATTGTGGGACAGATAGTGCCATCAGCTGTGAGAACTCCACGCAGGAAAGAGCATATGCCGCTTTGTTTTGGGTCCCGGGCTTATACTGAATCTCAAACTCATATCCCAAGAGCTTTGCTAGCCACCTCTGATGTTCTTCTGCCACCACTCTCTGCTCTAATAAGTATTTGAGACTCCGTTGATCCGTACGAACTATGAATCGTTGCCCAAATAGGTAAGGCCGCCATTTTTGAATAGCCAACACAATGGCCATCAGTTCCCGCTCATAAACTGATTTCAGCCTTGCTCTAGTAGATAAGATCCTGCTGAAGAAGGCAATCGGCATACGATTCTGCATGAGCACTGCTCCCAAACCTACTCCTGAAGCTTCAGTCTCCACCACAAACTGCTGGGTGAAATCTGGAAGTGCTAACACAGGAGCACTAGTCATGGCTTCCTTCAGAGTCTTCATGGCTTCCTCTGCCTTCTCTCCCCATTGAAAGTTGTCCTTTTTTAACTAATCAGTCAAAGGACCTGCTATGGAACCATAACCCTTGATAAACCTCCTGTAGTAGCCAGTAAGTCCCAAAAATCCCCGTAGGCCTTTAAGGGATTTTGGTGTAGGCCACTTCACCATGGCCTCTATCTTGGTGGGGTCAGCAGCCACCCCACTCTCTGAAATGATGTGTCCCAGATACTCCACCTTCTTCTGAGCGAAAGAACACTTCTTCTGGTTGGCATATAGCTGATGCTCCATTAAGGTCGTGAGTACCACCCCAAGATGGGCGATATGGTCCTGCAGAGATTTGCTATACACCAATATATCATAAAAAAAACTAAAACAAACCTCCTCAAGTAGGGCTGGAAGACCTGATTCATCAGGGCTTGGAAGGTGGAGGGAGCGTTAGTGAGCCCGAACGGCATCACTAAAAACTCATAATGACCTTCGTGTGTCCGAAATGCCGTCTTCTGAATGTCTTCAGTCCTCATCCTAATCTAGTGATAACCAGATTTCAAGTCCACCTTGGAGAAGATGGTGGCTCCCCCAAGTTCATCCAAAAGCTCGTCTACTACAGGAATAGGAAACTTGTCCAACACAGTTTCCTTGTTGAGGGCTCGGTAGTCTACACAGAATCTCCAACTACCATCTTTCTTCTTCACTAAGAGTACCGGACTGGAAAATGGGCTCACACTGGGCTGGATCACCTGAGCCTCCAACATCTCCGCTACTAACCTCTCAATCTCTTCTTTCTGAGCATGAGGATATCTGTAGGGTCGCACACTGATGGGTGCCACCCCTGCCTTCAACACAATAGCATGCTCTATAGATCTGACAAGGGGTAGCCCCTTGGGCATCTGAAACACTGTGGAGTGCTGGTCTAGAAGATCCTGAACCACCTCCGGTATGACTTTTGATTCCCCTTCGGTCTCCCTGTCTACTTGCTGTAGCTCTATCAGATAGCCCTCTCCTTCATATCTCAAAGTCCTAAAGATGGACTTCAAGGCCACTCTGGCTCTGCATAAGCTGGGGTCTCCCTGTAGTGTCACTCTCCTGCTCCCCTTTCCATACTCCATGTATAACTTCTTCCAATTCACCTTCATCTCACCCAAGGATTGGAGCCACTGCATCCCCAGTATCACGTCAGTGCTTCCCAAATGTTATAACAGTAGAAAGTCTTGCACTATTTCCTCTCCTTGCAATGTGAGGGTCACCCCCTTACACTGCCCGCTACAACGCTCCTTCTTCCCCGTGCCCAACATGACTCCTACACCTCTCCCTTGGGTCACCAGTAACCCCACCCTATCCACCAATCTGCAAGCTATGAAGTTGTGAGTGGCCCCACTATCAATCAGTACCATCACCTTGTAACCTGCAATCTCTCCTTCTAGTTTCATGGTGGAATGTGATGTCAATCCGGCTATGGAGTTGAGTGAAACCTCCACCATAGCCAAATGAGGATGCTCTTCCTCCTCGCCCTCCTCCTCAGTTGCCCTTGTATCCCCTTCCTCCTCTGAATCCCCCACTAGGATCACATGTAGGGTCTTCTCCTTACACCTATGCCCCGGTGTAAACTTCTCATCACATCGATAGCAAAGGCCCTTGGCCCTTTTTTCCTTCAGCTCTGAATCAGTCAATCTTTTGAACCCTCCTTGGTTCACTGCCGTAGTGGGTTTCTCCTTGGCTATCTCCCTAGGAGGAAGGATGGTCGTCGCCCTTGAGCCTCCAAACCTCTCCTCTAGGGATGAAAATTTTCCCTCCATCGACGAAGTTTCTTTCTCACCACCTCCTCTTTCAATTGGCCCATCTCCCCCTCCAAAACTTCTATTTTCTTTGACGCCATGCCGTCTAGGATCAAGAGCTCTGATACCAAATTGATACGCCTTAGGTTTCACAAATTAGGTTTGAATTTTTCCTTCAAAGATGATATTTCTCCACCAAATCAAAGTTAAACCAAAACAAGAAGTATGAGAAGAAGAACAAGAGAACTTTGCATTAATCTTCAAGAGAAACACAAGAAAAAGCTAGTCCACTTCGAGAAGGACCAAATCTCCCAAAAGAAACCCTAAAAAACAAGAAGGAAATGAGAAAGAGCTTTACTTCACATGATGCCCCAAAATAAACCCTAATGACTCTTTTCACACAATCTCACAACTTCCCCTTCATCCCTAAATTGCCCCCCATCATCCACCCTCCATTTTCCCCCCAAAATCTGGCCGCCCCCCTTGATGCCCAAGGATTCAAGTGGGTGGGCCCATGGGGCCCACCGTGAACCCCTCCCCTTGCTCACCGGTTCGGCCGCCCCTCCCCCTTGCTCGCCTGGACCCGCCACCGTGAACCCCTCCCCTTGCTCACCCGGTTTGCCTCCTGTAGACCCGCAAGGGTCTAGGACCGGTCCATCACTTTTCTATCACACAACAAGCCCAATGCATTCCTCCGGTTCAACCATCCAACTTGAACTCTACTAGTAATATTTCTATTTATTTCACCATCACTCTGAATAATAGACCCAATATATCTAAAACGTGTATTATTATTAATGACTTGATCGCCTAAAATCACAATTCTCCACTAAATCCATTATCACTAAAATTACTATATTCCGTTTTAGATCTACTCAAACGAAAACCTGTAGATTCTAAGGTTGACCTCTATACTCTCTAATCTTATCAACAAGAAGAATATGATTAACAAAAAGCATATGGGTAGAACCTCTTGCAAATGTTTAGTGAGAACGAACATACATGACTAAAGCAAAAAGATAAGGGCTTAAGGCTGATCCTTGATGTAATCCAACTGAAATAAGAAAATACTTGTTAAAGCACCTTGTGTTTGAACACAAGTAACAGCTCCTACATACATATCCTTAATAATTTTAATATAAGCATTATTAACCCATTTCTTTTCTAGAACTCTCATTAGCACTTCTCTTGAAACTTTATCATATGTTTTCTCTAAATTAATAAATATCATATGTAGATCATCCTTATTCTCTCTATAGTTTTTCATCAAACCTCTCAATATATGTATAGCGTCTATAGTAGACCTACCCGGCAAGAATCCAAATTGATTTTGAGAAACATTAGTATCACGCTGCAACGTATGCTCTATAACTCTCTCCCATAGTTTTAAAGTATAACAGATTAATGTAATTCCCTATAATTCGTACAATCTTGTGCATCATCTTTATTCTTAAAAATAGGAATCAACTCTTCCAATTGAGCCTTCCGACGTTGAATCCAATAGGTTATGGGAGAAGCTTTGCTCTAATTGTTATGCTTTATGATTTTGACACAGCCTGGCCTATGTTCCTGTAGATCCGACCTATCCCTTCAGGAATGTAGTGCCCATCCGGTTCATGTTGGCTACTGTTTTAGGCTGACTGACCTGCTTGCTTCTCATCTCATTGACCATTCATCCACAAATTATTTGATGTCATCTCTGTTTCTGAATCTGAATTCTTTCCGCTCCTAATTATTTCATTTTAACAGTTCGCTTGGTAGTTTATCAAGTTTGATATAGATCTGCTACTATTGTAGACTTCAATTTGCAAACAGATAATTGGTTGCCTGCCCATGCTGTAGTCACGCAGCCTTCCCTAAGTTGGTAAGGCCCACTGGCCAAGTATCTGCCATTTCTTATTCCATGAGGCGGTTCTTTCAGTTGGTTATCACCCTTGATGTAGTACTTGTTTGGTTGTTTTTTTTTCTGATTTGCTTTTTGTTTTTGGCTACATGAGTTACTCAAAAGGGTGGCAGGAAACTACTTCCTATCACCTATTTTAAAACAACGTACAAAGTCTTTTCTAAAAGACTATCAAATGTCAAAAATACCCTCAGACTACTACCCCTAGCTCTACCAACATAAAATATCAAGACTAATTGCATCGCACCCAACAATATTTCACAAATATATCTTTTATTCTCTAGATATGTGTTTGATTTTTTTTTTTCTAAATATTTCTAGTTATTGGACCAATTTCCTAATTTTAAAGCAAATTAAATTAATAATATTTATTTTGAAAAAGGTTCTCCGATAATCTTAGAGAAAACAAAAGGAGTGACTGAGGGCATTTTGGTCTTTTGGAACACTAAAGCAAGTTTAGATATTTTTTTTTCTAATAAGAAATCTCTTTTTTTTTTTTAGAATAGTGCAGTCGCAAACAAAGATCTCCAGTTCTTTTATACTCATAACAAGTTCTTACTTCTTAGAGCTACTTTTCTTCAATAACTTCTCACAGCTATATTGACAACAATAGCCAAATCAAATGAAACGTAATATTTATATGAGTACTGTTGTTTTCCGCTTCATGCTATTTTTTCTCTGATGCTGTTACGCCTATGCTATTCTTTAACTACTGTTACTGTGATTGCTCACTCTATGGATGTTGTTATTCCTTTTCTTGGTTAGTTCTACAAGTTTACTCATCCACAGTTATTTTGACCGTTTGTAATTTCTTTGACCATTTGTGCCATAACTTTCATATTGGCTATGCGTTTTTCTTCTGTAGATAATAATTTCGGATAAAATCAAGTTTGTATTCATTGGCTATTGGAAATTAAATTTGGTTGATCTTGTGCCAACGATATATTCTAACATACGGATGAGAAGTCTATTTGATGCATGTAATTATTGCTTCGATTAAATTAAATTTCTTTTTTTTTTTTAAATCTTGTGTGTTCATATTGGATGTGCTATTTCTTTCATTGCAGTACAAGTGCAACTTCTTATTTTAGAAAAAAAAAATCATCTTATTTTGATATGAGGCATGGGTTTCTTATTTTGATGATTTTTTTTTCTTAACCTAATTGCTACATGTTTTGTTATTGCCTTTTTATTTTTCAATTCCTTAAAATTTGATGTACTTGGAATTACGAACGTGATGATAAATTATATTTGCTTGCTGATTTTGTGTGATTTGAATCTCTTTCTTTTTTCATATTGATTTGATCTTTGATTATCATTTTGAATTTGATTATCATTTTTATTATTTGCATCTAAAGAAAAATACGTTTATTTGTATTTAGTGGTCCATGATTTGCAATCTCAACTCCTCTTACATGTATAACATATATTGCTGTCATTCTGCATGCATCTCGGAAACCTCAAACTATGTAGATCTGTGAAATAAACCCAACATACCATGTTTGGTTGATCAAATTCCGAAATTTTTGCAAACACATGTAGGCCTATGTTTGGTTTATAGTTAAACATTGTAGCTATGTTTTGAGCCGCATGATGGGTTCTTCGTTTTTGTTTTGGTTCTTAGCTGAAATCCTCCTTACAACTTCATATTGATGGCACAAGTCCGGTTGCTGAGGATATAGGCCGACAGGTTAAATCTTTTCCTTGTAACAAAGATGAAACGAGCAGCTAAATTTTATTGGATTTTTATGTTAAACCATATTAAAAGAGCTGGATTAAACGATGTTAATGGAGAAGCAAAGTTTGTGGTTTTTACACTATTTATGTAACTTTGCTTCTTTTATTTAAATTTTCAGCTACTGACATATGGCCGAAGGATACCCGTTGCAGAGCTTTTTGCAAGGATTGATGCAGTTGATCCTAGCACTGTAAAGAGGGTTGCTAACCGCTTCATATTTGATCAGGTAATTATCTCATCATATGTTTGTAATGGAACATGAGCCATTTTGATTTTCTTGGTCTAATTTAGTACCAATATTGAGTCAGGATCAAGAGAGTTTGCTCTACTCAAAATTGTAAATTTTAGTTCCTGCTCCACTTGAATAAATTTCCATTTTTAGTTAACTTGAAGATGAATTTTTTATTTATATGTAATTAAATATATAGTAGACATTATACCTGGAGGAGTCGGTCAAATCAGATTTGAAATGGATTTTCTATTGGGAGTGGAGATCGGCTATCTCAAGTTGAGCTAAATTTTGAGCGATTTAGAGTTGTTTTTATTCATGTATATTTGTTTTAATCTGTTGTTTGTGTCTATTTTAGGATGTTGCCATTGCTGCAATGGGACCTATTCAAAAGCTCCCCGACTACAACTGGTTCAGGCGCAGAACCTATATGCTTCGCTACTAAGCCCATTTTGTGCTACATTTGGCTGTTTATTTGCACACAAGTTGTAAGCTTCAAGTACGCTTGTTTGCTACATTCTATAAATTTATGATCAGGTGGGTTTATGGTAGAAGTATTTTCTTCTATATTGTTTCAATTTTGTTCTGCATTTTCTCAATCTATATCTCCAATGTAGACTTTCTTTTAAACTATTTGGCGCCACTTTTCTCTAGGGAAGAGTATTTTATGCTGTATAATTTACAATAAGATCTACTGACTTTACTTTGTCGAATAAATATAACTCCGGTGATCCAGAAAGGGCATACTCATCTACTAGGCCGTTTTCTTGTTAGCTTGTTGAGCTTCTCTATATGACTACCTTCAGCTATTGGTTACCAACTAGTTTACTGGCATTATTAGTGTAAGAAGTTTTAATTTGTTTTCAACATGACATCAGTCCATGTGCCAAAATGATTTACATATTTTCCTCTATAAGCAAGCCATGTAAATATAATTTAACAGAAGATTTGGGCTTACTGTTAATTGATTGATTCAGCAATCTAACTAGTGCAAAAATGAAATTGTCATTCTTCTCATCACTTCTAGCTGTGCAGTAATTGTATAGGATAGTCACAATAAGCAGGATGCAAGTTTTTTTTTTCCTTTTATTTTGCATGAGCAACTTCTGTTCAGTTTTATTTGATTTATGGAGCAATTTGTGTTTTTCTTTTGGAATATGGTGATTTTATTTCACAAAATTAATTATAGATTGGCCAGCCCAAAACATGCAAAAGCATCAAAACTCAAATGAGTTTAAAACGTTATTTGTATTTACATTCTTAGCAGGTTACATGCTTTGTACAGAGTTTACAGATTTCGTCTGGCATTTTAAATTTGTAAGACACTTAAACCGAAATAAAAGGATAAATTTGCATTCAATATTCAGTGATCAATCAACTAAAGTCAGGCTGAGCTTAGAAGATTTTTGAACCATTGTACAGAGTCCTTTGGGTATCTCTTTAGGTTGTTGTTGTAATCTACAAAATACAGCCCAAATCTTGAAGTGTAACCTGCAGCCCATTCCCAATTATCCAAAAGGGACCATACAAAATATCCTTGAACATTGCAAGCATCTTCCCTGCATCACACAAGTATGAAATTCAACAACTTTTAAAAAAGTAATATTTATTTTGTTGAGTATTATAGGTGTAAATTCAATTTTATTCAAGTTATTTGCGCTAATTCAATCTGCATGTCTTATTTGTGCATGTACTTTGTATTTTATATGTTACATGCTTAAATTATATAAGTCTATCTTTTTAATATCATACTTTTAACATTGGTTGTTCTTAGGCAATATAACATGATCATGTTTTCGATGTTCTTTATTTTTAAAAGAATTTTTACTCACTTAAAAATGTGGTCCAACGCTTCTTAACTATGGCTTTGGGTATATTAATTATAATAAAAAAATTATCTTTTGAACTTTTTAAACTTCCCATCCATTACCTTAAAAAATTGATCTATAATCTATATAGCATGTCTTTCAAGTCTGAACCCATCTTGATTCCTCAATACCATTTGTTTTATCTAAACCCATGTTAAATTGTCTTCATTTATTAGTTTTATTCCACTGTGATTACCAAAACTCGAACGTCTTTTTTAGACTTTACTATCAAAATAAGACTTCTCTAATTATGTAACTTCTTCCAAGTTCATGATTCGATTAAAAAAAAACTTTGTTGTCGTATGACTCCAATATTTTCCATTAAATCCATACAAGAGCTACGTCAGCTTCAATTTTGATAAAAAATTTTATGGGGTTGTTTGGTGTGTGGCAATGGGTGGCCGACAGTGGCAGGTGGCGGCGTGTGGTGGTGGCCGACAATGATGAAGATCAGTGGTGGTGGTGGCCGACAATGATGAAGATCAGTGGTGGTGGTGGCTAGCGACAGTAGAAGGTGGGCGGTGGTGGCTAGCGACAGCAGAAGGTGGGTGCTGGTGGCTAGCGACAGCAAAAGGTGGGTGCTGGTGCCTAGTGGCGCCAGTCAGAGGTGGGTAGGGGTGTCAATTTTTGACACGACTCGAAACTCGACCTAGAAAAATCCGAGTTCGGATCAACCCGTTTGTGAAACGGGTTAGGTTTGGTTCAATAAACCAACCCGTTTCAAAAATCGGGTCTGGTTCGGTTTGACCCGTGAACCCGAAAATGACCCAAAATTGCTCCCTGCTAGCGTTGCCCGACGCGTCAAGTCGTGTCACACGCTTCATTATTCGCGAACGCGTCGCTTGGGCCGGGTTCACTAGTTCAGGCTTCGGGACCGGGTTCAGTCGTGAAGCGTGCCGACCGCTTGCTGGTCATTGCCGCTTGGTCTGCCTGCGCCCTGCCGTTGCGCGCCTGCTGCCGCTGCCGTTTCGAGTTAAGATAACCGGGTTGGGTCGTGTCAACCCGGCAACCCGCACGGGTCGGGTTCGAGTTGACCCGTTTAGAACCGGGTCAACTCGAGTTTGACCCAAACCCGACCTGTCGACCCGAATTGGCACCCCTAGAGGTGGCGATGGTCGGTGGAGGTGGTTGCGACTAGCGTTGGGGTTTCAATTGATTCGACCCGAAAATATCAGGTTCGGGTCAACCCGAACCAGAACCGGGTCGGGTTCAGGTTAGGGGTTTTGACCCGCTTGTAAAGCCGGGTTAGGTTCGGGTTGACCCGTAAACCCGAAATCAACTCGGTTTGACCCGTTTTTTATTTATTTAGGAGGGTTCTAGAAGATTGTTATGAAATAAGTAAATGTTATTTCCAAAAAATAATAAATCATGTTGTTCAAATTGAATTAAGCTTTATTTATTTAAAATTGAAGTAAATCTTACCTTAATTCGATTTAGGTTTAAATAAATCGAATTAAATAAAAATATTTTTGTAAAACATAAAAAAGCGGGTCGGGTTTGGGTTGACCCGGACCCGAAGCGGGTTGGGTTCGGGTCCGAAAAATCGACCCGTTTGCAAAAACGGGTTAAAAAGTGTCGGGTTAGATTTGGGTTCGACCCGAACCCGTACCAAACCCAATTTTGACAGCCCTAGACTAGTGGCAAGGGTGATGAATTTATAGTGTATTTGGAGCTTGCCCAAATTTGTCAAATTTCAAATGCATTTGTTTTTCAAACCAAACATCAATATTCTTAAAATCCTTGCATTTGGAACACTACAACTATTTTACTTAAAAATTAAATAGCCCTTATAAAAATTAGGCTTATTGCTTAAACTCACATTTAAAAATTCCTCAAACTAATTTTTGTATATTTCTTTAATGTTTTCAACTTTAAAGAGAATTTCTGTATCTTTACTCATGCATCTAATTTGATCGTTGGATCTTCACTCTATATAATCTTTGCTACGTCTCTTTTTAAATTTTTACTTTCTTCATAATCATTCTTACCTTAATAGTATTTCTTTTATCACTTTAAAAACATATTTTAATATATTAATGATTTTTATACCTCCACTATTCATAATCACTTTTTTCCCTTGATAATATTTTAGATCTGGAGCATTCTTCTTTACTGCAACCAACACCATGTAGGCTCCGTTTGAGACAGTTTTTTTTTGCTTCTTTTTAAAACATATATTTTTACTAAAATGTCTTGAATTGGAAATTTTTGTTCGAAAAAACTTTTTTAGGAAGCAGTAAGAAAGCTGTCGCAAATAAAGCCTTAATATCAAATCAAACTTCATAAAATTTTAAACTTCAAAATTTTCTCTTTGACAATTTTACTTTGAAATATTAGTAACAGTGAATGGCTGAAAGATGGTGAAAGACAACCTCAAATTGTAAAGATAAGGCTCAATTAAAAACACAAATGTTGCACAAAGATAAATGCAGTACCTAATAGCAGCAGACAGGTTTCCAAGATAGTCATTGTGATATCCAATCCTTTTCTCATCCTTTAGAGCATCATTAATGGATATAAATGGATTGTTTGAATCATCCATTCCTATAATTTATATTTACAAAATTCAAAGTTTGTATTTTTTGAAAAAAATTGTCTAAATATGTCTTAGATTTGATATTGTACTGACCATTCTCTGTGACAATAACTATAGGATTGCCATACTTTTGTTTGATGTAGTTCATTAGGCTTCTCATACCACATGGAACAATATAAAGCCATATGGAGGAGGCCTGCAAGGTAATATAATCCACTTTAGCATATAAAAGTTCACAATGAGAAAATAATGTCAAAGTTTTAGGGCTTATAATTATGTTCAAAAATTTGAAAACTCCTTTATAATTATGCATAATTTAATAATTACCTTGTCACCAATTGGCTTGAAATTCTTGAAGGCTGTAGATGTTAGAAATATTTATTGTTAGCTAATGAAATCTAGAAAGAAGAAGGAAAATAGATAAATAAATAATGGACTTATCAACTGTCTATGTTCCATATTTCATCTTCTCACACAATTTAATACTTTATGATTTATCACTTATCATTCCCAAAAAAGAAACATCTTAAGAGAATTAAGTATAATCAAATATGAACAAAATGAAGAACAAACTCACGCAGACTGATGGTACCAGAATCTGCCAAGGTATCATTTAATAGAACTCCAATTATGTTTGTTGAATTAGCCTTTATGTAATATGTCGTGTAATGGTTTATCCCAACAAAATCCAATGAACCCTTAACCCTTGACGAGTCACTTGCCGAAAACTTTGGCAATCTATTTCCAACTCTTTCTCTCATTGAACTTGGATAATCCCCAAAGAATATGGGATCCATGAACCTATGAGGAAAAAACAAGAAAAAGTATCAAATGGATCAACTTGCTTTGCCTAAACTTTTTTGTTTTTTCTTCTTGTGGATGCACAACCAAGATTACTTTATACTCATTCAAGTTATACTCTTAGTGCTTACCATCCAAATTGAAAGTCCAGTGCTCTTTGTGCAGCAGCAGTGTCTTCTGTGGAATTTGATATGGGTTCAAACCACGTAACGTCAAGTGAAATCCCAACGAAGCCATGCTGTACTGCCTGTGCATTTGAATCCTCTATAGAATCAAAACCTGGTGTTGAATATAATTGTATAGTTTCCTATATTTTAACTTCATTTGATAAATAAATCATATGCATAGCTTGCCATACATCCATATATTTATATAGTCTTGTCTGAACTACTGGTTGGCTTTTATGAATTCTCATTCCTCTTTCATTTCTGTCATGTAACTTTCTTGCACAACTTCCATGCATGTTATCTTTGATCTACCCATTTTTCTTATTAATTATTTGACATTAAGTTTTTCAACACGCATTAAACGTGCATTTTCAATTCTTCATCATACATGTCTAAGGTTTCGTTTGGGACGGCTTTCTTACTGCTTTTGAAAACAGCTTTTTAGTATAAAATTTTACTGCTTTAAGAAGCAGTAAGAAAGCCGTCCCAAACAAAGTCTAAACCAATTAAGTCCATTTTTTATCATTTTATCAACAATAAATGCATATCTCATTATCATTCTAATAGTAAGAACGTCTGTTAAGATTAGATTACCTTGTATTTTCTCTTGTATACATCGACAGCAGTAGCATGAGATAAGAGAATGTTGTGGGCAACCATGTAAGGTTCGGTTGCTGAATTCCCTCCTCTACAGAAGAGGTGCAGGACAATAGAACAGTGTCCTGGGGCTTCTAGCCCAACATCATATCCTTGGATTGACATTGTATGAGGTTCATTGAATGTTATCCAGTACTTGACCCTGTCTCCAAATGCCTTAAAACATGCCTCAGCATATATTGCATAATCATTTCTGTGATTTGTACCAAGTAGTTCTTCTGGTCAGTTCAAAAGCAATTTTCTTGTATGAATCATAAGAATAGAAACAATAGTGTTCCGTTACAACAAAACCAATAGAAATAAGCAAAAAATGGAATTACATTATTTGGGGACTGAGCCATCCATTGTATTTATCTTCTAAGGCTTGGGGAAGATCCCAGTGGAAAAGTGTAACATATGGTTTGATTCCTGCAATTTGAATGCATAAGCTAAATGGTTAATGTCATAAGTTTTTATAGCTGAAAAATATAAGTTTATGAGTTCATTTGAAATAGTGATACGAGCATTTTGTGCTTGCCTTTGGCTAGCAAGGCATTGATGAGCTTGTTGTAGTAGTCAATTCCTGCTTGGTTAACTTTGCCAGTCCCATCTGCATATGCAGTATGTTTCAGAATAAAGTACTAGGAATAGCTTTTTAAGTATAACATCTGCAACATATTTAGTTTAAAGTGTTTTTAAGTTGTAGGATTATCAAGAGCAGATGAAGTTGACTTAGCATCAAATTTATACCAGTAAAAGATCCAGGACTTGCAGCTGAAAACTTGAACTTGTAACAGGTTCAAATCAACGTGGACCTCTCTAAGCATTAAAATATTATATACTAAATGTAGACAATGATGCCATTGTGAAGTGCCACGAAGAAAAAACTGTGAATTTTTACGCAGTGGTCAAAAGCTTCTCTTTTTTAAAAACATTGCCCATAATCAAATATGATTCAACTTGAGGAGAAATTATTATGTGCGGTCATTAGATGCCGTCTGGAGGCGAATTAGGATGCGCCACATCATTTTTTTTGTGTACCGATGTTGTGTATCTAGTGATGTGATGCATTCTGATTTGCCTCCGGACGGTCCGACGATTGCACAGAATAACTAACCCAACTTGAGATCATATTGAATGTCTGAGTCAAACTTGAACTACGATTGGATCAGCACAAAACCTAATCATTAACGGCTCTAATTTCTTTGTTAATTTTACTAACACTTACCTTTAAGATTGAATAGAATAGTAGTAAGAATGGTGATGACTAATAGTATCATGAAGAAAATTAGCCACTTGGAGTAAACTGTAATGTCTTGCTATCAGTGAAAATATTTACTTGGAAAAATACGAGACCATGCAATTGAAAACCTATAGGCATCCATTCCCATATCAGCCATAAGTTGCACATCCTCCTGTATTAAGAAATGTTTGCGCAATCAGAGCATGCATATTGAGAGCAACAAAGCAGTAAGAAGAAAAAGGAAGTTGACCTCAAACAGGTGATACTGATCCACAGCTACATCAGCATTGCTGAAATCAATCACCTTCCCTATATAGAAGATTACAGACATTATCATTATTCTTATAAGGGAGAAGGGAAGAAGGATCATCTATAGAGTTGCATATGTTTTGCATATGTTAAAATTAATGAACAAAATCAACCATCAGACAGATACTTCAACCTCTAGGGCTCATTTGGTTGCTCGTGTTGGGGCAAGTGAGCATAGGATTCAATCCCATATCAAATAGGTGAAAGTATGAGTGGTTGCGCCCCACTTTAGGGTATGTGATGTAGGATGCATTTTGCAACTAATTTAGTATTTCATGTTTTTAGATTAATATATCTAGACTGTTTGTGTTGAGAGTCTATATGTGGAGAAATTATTCTGTGCGGACACCGGACGGTCCGGAAACCAACCATAATGTGCCACGTCACCTGGTACCGACATGGGGGGGGGGGGGGGGGGGGGGGGGGGGGGTGGGGTATCCCCCTAAAAAAGAGAAATTGCACTAATAACAACCTTTAAAAGAGAGAGAACGAGAGAATATGCAAATTATACTCAAAATATTGTAAAATAAAATATCATCAACAGATAAAAAATGTGCATCTACAATTTATCTTGATCAGAAATCTCGAGGCAAAATCAAGCCTGAAATATTCGAAATTAAATTGGAGACCATCCGAATGCCGATTTCAGCAAACTTATAGGCAAACAAAATGTTTTAGAGTTACAAACGCAATGACACTAAATTCAAGTCAATCCGAGCCCAAATGGGTCGAAATCGAAGACCCGGAGTACATTTGAAAAGTTCAAACGATAAATTGGACAACTAAAGTATTTCCAAACTAACATGCTTATAGTCGAATCGAGCATCTCAACGAGACAATCCAACGAGTCCAAGATCACCAAATTTTGATATCATTAAAATATTCAAATGCCCAATAAATAGTTCACGATCAAGAGAATCATATTAACATCGGCCGTCCATTCAAACAACTTCCAACTTATCATTATTCTCCTTCCTATTTAAAATTTATAAATATAAGATTAGTAAAATGTGGTCTTAATTGAGCAAGGCAATATAAATGAGACCACCAAAGGCTCATGAATAACTATTTTAATGTATTCTAACATTCCATATAAGATGACAAACAAAAACATTTTAATTTAGGCCTTATGAATAAAATTTCTGGCTCCACCACTGGGTACCGAGCACCGATACCGAGTAAAAAAATGATGTGGCGCATTTTGGTTGGTCTCCGAACGCCGTGGGTCCGCACAGAATGATTTTTCCTATATATGTGTGTGTAAGCTTAGTATATAGTTTTTTTTTTTTTTTTTTTTTTTGGGTCATCTTAGGTAAAGAGGGATATTGAGTATTCTGTTTTATTGAGTCATATTATATTTTGGGCTTGTGTGTAGGGTTATGTCATACGTGAATAGTCATGTTGGGTCATTTTGTGTGTCACGAATCATATTGTGTCTTCATGTTATTAGGTTTAGTGGTATTTATAAGGTTGGTGATTGGTATATAAATGGTGACATGTTTGAATTTAGTGGAGGTCTGGATACGATGTTGGTTTGGCTATTTATTTTAGTATTGTTTAGTGTCTTCCATTTTTTCTTATTAATAAGGAGTCTCTTGCAATGTTAAATATTTGGTTTTTTAGATGATGAATTGAATAAAAAGGGTACCTTTTTAGTGCATTTGCTAGTGTATTCTCTTCCATCTAATTAAATCATCTCTTAAGTGTGAGTGACTAAAGAAAATCACAATTGTGATGAAGGACTACTTGTCGAAGTTAGGGGTGTCAATATTTGACACGATTCAAAAATCCGATCCGAATTTGACCCGAAAATTTCAGGTTCGAGTCAACCTGAACCTGAATCGGGTTAGGCTCAGGTTAGGATTTTGACCCGTTGGTTAACCTAGTCGGATTCGGGTTGACCCGGAAGAAACCAACCCGATTTGAGCCATTTTTAATTAATTTAGAAGGGTTTTAAAAGAAACGTTATTTTCAAAAAATAATATACCATGTTGCCCAAACTAAATTAAGTTTGATTTATTTTAAATTGATTGAAGTAAATCTTACCTTAATTTGATTTAGATTTAAATAAATTGAAATAAATAAATTTTTTAGTAAAACAATCCAAAGTGAGTCAGGTTCATGTCCGAAAAACTGGCCTGTTTGTAAAAGTAGATGGGGTTTGGGTCAGGTTGGACCCGAACCCAACCCGTGACCCGATTTTGACAACCCTAATCGAAGTAACTTTAGTTACAATAACCATGTGCTATCTTTGGAGACGGAACTGCAAAATAGGAAAATCAAGACTGGGATGAATGACTAAAGACTGTTTGTATAGTTAATTTTCATTATCACTAGTTACATTAATGATTAGTCTAATTTTCATCACATAAATTTATTGTTCCTTTCTTATATCATTCTTTATTTATTGTGATATCATCTTATTTATGCTTCGTTTGAGACATTTTTTTCATTATTTTCTAAAATAAATTTTTAGTACAACAATTTCTAAAACTATGCATTTTTGTACTAAAAATTTGATTTAAAAAGTAATAAGAAAACAATCTCAAAATGAAATATTAAATTTTCACTTTTTCTCACCCATTAAAACATTAAGAATATATCTTTGTTAAATTTTTATTTACCAAAAGAATGGGCAAACTTGTCCCACACTGTTGGTCCTCTTCCATCATCATCCACTGCTCCTTCATACTGCAAATAAGAGAGCTAATTTATCAAATACAATAAAAGAAGTTAGAAAATTTAGGTGAAAAAGAAAAACTTCTTTAACAATTTACGAGAAGGCCATTCTCAGTTGCTTGTGAGCTTATTAACTATCAAATATCCATCTTGGGCAGGCCTACAAGAGCTGAAATGAACGGTTCTGATCATCTTTTTGCACATAATTGAGTTATCTTTAAGATTCGAAAACACTTTGCTTATTTGCACAGATAGAAACCCTTTAAAGCTTTTCATCTGCAGATAGATTATTCTGTGTGGGGTCTGAACCTATCCGGAGGCTAATTCAGATGTGTCACATCATCAAATACACAGTGCATTAGGTGACGCGGCGCATTCATATTAGCCTCCGGACTACATGCAATAATTTTTCTCATCCGAGAGACTGGTTTTTGAAGCTGAAACATTTGTAGATTTCTCCAGTGGCGGAGCCAGAAACTTCTTATAGGGGGGGTCCATTTTTTTTTTTTTTTAAGAAATCCATAATTGTGTGGAAAATATGGACCTCTTTGCAAGTATGACCTTCAAATTTGATATTGAATATTAGAAATAATTAAATTCACTGATAGAATTTCGCTAACCTGAATCAGATAGACAGTTTTTTAAACCTACTTCCAGATCTTTTGATGATTCTATTACTACTCAGCTTTTTTTATGATTTTGCTCTTCGTCATTCTTGTGGCCGTACAACTCAAATGATTATGATGCTATAACCGTGTGCAATGTTGAATTTAAGTTTACTTACCAGCGTACACACCTTGGAAATTGATTACAATAGAGTCATCAGAGTTAGCAGTCTCTAAATAGCAGCAGCTTCATGTACCCACCAAAAATAAGCAACAGTTGTTCTAAGCTTGAATAAAAAGATACTAGATTTAAAGCAATTAGCTAGGCAAACAATACAGCCAACTGACACCCATTTGACAAAATAATGTCTAGGACTTCATTGACCAGAAAGCATCAGATACTTTCCTAATGGGCTAAACAACACTAACTTAAAGCCTTTTCAATGCAAGGAAAGAGGCCATGCATCCACGTGATGAGTTCAGGGTAAGTAGATTAGCAATTTCCTAATGGGATCGAAGCATCTTAAGCTTAGGCATTAGCTTCTTCATTTGCATAGAGCGTTCTTTCTCTTCCTTGCGAATGGCCTCAGCACTCAGCTTGGAGGGAGAGGGGGGGCACGTGCCCCCCTAGGCCCCCCCCCCCCTCAATCCGCCTCTGGATTTCTCAACCTTCCTCATCAGCAGCCAGAGGTTCCTCATGTTCAGAGAGGAAATATCTTTAATCTATCTCATTCTTACCATTTTTTGTATGATCTCTGAACTAAGCAAAAATAATTTACTTTGTATGTGAAGTATTGTAAAAAATCATCATTTTGGTCACAGAAATTTTATATGAATTAATAACTATAAGAACATGGTTACAGAGTGCTTAAATTTTTATATAAAAGTAGTATGACTGTTTCACGTAAAGATTAGGTCATTTGTATTAATCCATGAATGGAGAAACGAAGAAGCAATTGAAAAAAAAAAACTTTCAGAAGAAATAGAAAGTAAAACAGCTTAAACTCCTATGAGAAGCAGCAGTTCCAAAAATATTTCAGAACAAAAAGAAAGAAAAACGGCTTGAAGAAGGAGTTCCATCATTGATAAAATTTAACAAATCTTAAGTTCAGAAACAAATAGCAAAACATTTTATCAGAATTTAAGAAGATTTAATTATCGTTTTACTTCTCTAAAAATCTACTATTCTGAATTTACAGTAACCTGGTATGAAGAAGAAGCAGTTCCAAAAACAAATCCATCAGGAAAACTTCCTCTACTCAATCCTCTGCTCTCCGTTGAGCATTCCTGAACCATGCAGAGCGTCAAAAGAATGGCCAAAAAGCCTCCTTTGAACGCCATTAAAGCTCCAAAAAGAACGAACGGAGAGATTCAAACAGAAATTAAGGTCAGATCTTTGCGAAAGAAAGGATTTTTATAGAAGAAATGAAAGTGAAAGCTCAAATCACTGTCAACGTGTTTGTCTGTTAGAGTGCGTCCGTTAAAAGCTGAATGAATTCGAAGCTCAAACGTCTAACAAACAAAGGCACGCAACTCTTAACCTATCTTAATTTATTAATGTGACCAATTAAATAATTTAATTCTATCCTTAAGACTAAATTTCCCATCACTTGATTTAGACTTAATTTGAGACGATTTTTTAACTGATTTTTAAATATGCTTTCTTTTATATATATATATTTCTATTTTTGTGCTAAAAAATTAGATTAAGATGCACTAAAAAAGTTACTTTAAGAAGTAAGAAAGTCAATTTTAATTTATTTTTTATCTAATTTCTGTCTGCATTTAAATTAATATAACACTTTGTCTTATAATTATATAAAATGAAAACTTAGGAAGCAATAAAGAACACCAAAAATACAAAAAACATATAAAATAAGTACTGTAAATATAATAAAAATATTTCGCCTCTTGACATCTTATTATATATAATTAAATTTAAAATTTAAAAATATATATAAGCTATTATTTTAATAAAGAGCAGGCAACGGCCAATAATTGGTACCCTCGTCTATTTATATTAATCTTTTACACGACAAAAATTTAATTATTTTGAGATTAAAATTTATTAATTTATTTATATAAATATGTTGCTTAGAATTTATATAAAAATTAACAGTTTATGACATATGGAGATGCAGGGGATCGAACCCTGTACCTCTCGCATGCAAAGCGAGCGCTCTACCATTTGAGCTACATCCCCAACTGTTCACCATAATTATTTTTATTTATTTAGAATAAATATATAATATTTTGTTTAGATATTATCAATTAAATGAGTTAAAAAATTCATTGTATAAATATTAATATAAAAAATTGCATAAATAATAAAAATAAATTTTTTATCATTACCATCTTTGTAAGAATAGCTCACAAAAATATATAGCTGACATCATTAACATATGATAATATATAGTATAAATGCTTTTAAAATTTTAATTTTTTATTAATTTATTTACATGTTTAGTGTTTTTTTTTGCAATTGAGGGATAGCTAATATGATATGTGCCCCAAACAATTAGTCACATGTTTTTTTTATCTTAAAAAAAGAAATTATATTATTATAATAACTAAAAATTTCTTATATATATTTTTGGCAGCATAAATCTTTTTTTTTTTTTCCATTGTCTTTTTAAGAATCATAATGTCATATTCTCATTTAAATCTAATAAAAATGATCATTTTTTATTTTTTTGTATTTTCTAACTGAGGTTTCGATTGGGACGACTTTTTTAATGCTTCTTAAAGCAGCTTTCTAGTAGAAAAATGTTAATTTTTGAACTAAAAACCTTCTTTAAGAAGCAGAAAGAAAGTCATCCCAAATGAAGCCTAAGTCTTTTAGTCTATCTCTTTCTTTCTTAATATTGATCAAATCTAATACATCCATTCTTCTAACCGGATCATCGAAGGGTTGATATTTTATGTGACCAAACCATCTTAGACGACTCTCTCTAATTTTATCTACCACTATAGATACTTTAAACTTTTTTTGCGTATATACACATTTTACAATCTATCTCAAAGTGCAAAATCACTCATCCATATAAGCATTTTCATCTCTGCAATACATAGCTTAATTTTATGATTGTCTTTTAATGACCAGCACTTAACTTAATTTTGCGCTTCTTTCTTATAACTATTAAAAGAATTCTTGAAAAAAACAACAACTCCCCAAAAAATATTTAAAGCAATCCACCAATTTTTTTGATATTCCGTCTATATTTATAATTAACTTAATTATTGTGCATCATAATATAAAAAATAAATAAATATTTTTAGCATAAAATGAACTTTGTGAAGTGATTGAAGTAGGTCGAGAGAATCCACCAAAGATGTAAGACCTTTCCGAGGTTGTATGTCGGAGCCCTGCTCGACGACGTTAACCTATGTGGAAGAGGTCGAGAGAATCCACCAAGGATGTAAGACCTTTCCGAGGTTGTATGTCGGAGCCTTTGCTCAACGACGTTAACCTGTGTGGAAGAGGTCGAGAGAATCCACCAAGGATGTAAGACCTTTCCGAGGTTGTTTGTCGGATCCCTGCTCGACGACATTAACCTGTGTGGAAGAGGTCGAGAGAATCCACCAAGGATGTAAGACCTTTCTGAGGTTTTATGTCGGAGCCCTACTCAATGACGTTAACCTGTGTGGAAAAGGTCGAATCGGATCCCCCTGAGATCGATTTTACCTTGATTGGGAGGGGGAGAATGTCGCGTGTATCCTGAATCAAAGGTGAAGAATGGTCTATTTTTAGACCGTTACTACCTTTTTAAGGTCGAGGTTAAGACCTTGCCCGAGGAGTAGAAGTCCAACAATGGAATGTATAAAGCTTGCAATTGATTTGAAGTATCCTTACATTTGCTCAGATATTTCTGAAATATCAACTTGATGTTGAAGGTATTGGAGGATCTACTTGACCATGGTTTGAGTCAAATTGCCCTCCAGTCCGCATCTGCTTCTTATGATATTGATGCTATGTGTGATCTTTTGAGATTGAAGCAAAAGTAGCCCCCCAGTCGGGAACCACGTTCCCACAGACGGCGCCAAACTGTTGCGTCCAGGAGTATTCGCGGCGGTAGAGAAATATCATATTTAACGCTTAGCATTGTACGAAAATTCGGCACGCAATCAGATAAGGAGAGAGGGTCTAGCATTTATGAGACACCAAGATTTTTACGTGGAAAACCCCTATAAAAGGGGGAAAAACCACGGGGCCTAGCCCAGTTTGAACGAATCCACTAGTATTGCAGTCGATTACAAATGAGGCCCTTCCTTGGTGGAAGGTCTTAGCTTGATGTACATCTTATGGAGTACATTACATGATGTAAATACAAAGAATCAATATTGACAAGTTCGCTTTGTTAGAAGGACTGCAGTCGGCGGGCGACGTAGGTCAGGAGGACCGTAGTCAGCTGGCGACGGAGGACTGTAGTCGGCGGGCGACGTAAGTCAGGAGGACCGTAGTTGGCGGGCGACGGAGGCCGAAAAGACTGTAGTCGTCGGGGCGACATAAGTCAGGAGGACCGTATTCAACGAGCGATGGATGTCGGAAAGACTGTAGTCGGTGGGCGACGAAGGACTGTAGTCGGCGTGCGACATAAGTCAGGAGGACCGTGGCCGATGGATGTCGGAAAGACTGTAGTCGGCGGGCGACGTAAGTCAGGAGGTGTGAGATCTCGTTCCCTTACTGTTTCTCTATGAATTGGATTTTCCTCCCAGAATCGGCCAGGACGAAGTTGAGATCGTCCAGGCCGATCAGTACATTCAAACAGCTGATTTCTGGAGCTATTTCTGGACAGGATCGTCCAGGACGATATTGAGATCGTCCAGGACGATCGGCACTGTTCACAATACCGTCCTGATCATCGCCCTGGGAATGGTCCAGGACGATCAGAATTGGTCTGATCGTCCCGGGACGATCGGGCGATCGGCCAGGCCGATATGTGTATGATATAAGGAAATGAGCTCGTTTTGAGGAGAGAGAAATTCATTTTATAAAATCAGATATTTTGAGGAGAGAGAAAGAGAAAGGGAAAAAGAAGAAAAGCTGGATTTTGGAGACCGCGGAGCGCTTTTCGTCCGACGCTGCTGTTGGAGAAAGTGTAGATCTCGTGGTAAGGACTCCGAACCATATTTCTGTTTTCAGAGATATTGTGTTTTGATCGAGTTGTGCACTGTTTTGTGTTTTCGTAGTCTACTTTTAGACGTGATTTTGATTTGACACAACTTTCACCGCACAACTTCTAGTATGTTATAGATATGACTATTATACACGATTTGACTGTATTCTACGAAGATTTTTATCGGTCGGAATTGATTCTACGCGATTTTACTTGAATAGAAAATTATCAGGACATGATTTGATTTGGATTCTTTACATTGATAGTCTTGTATTGATGCCGTGGATATTCGTTGGTAATTTGGAGAAATTCGAAAATTGTATCTTTTTGCAGGATTTTTGTGTAAATTTGACCGACTACCGTTACTCTGCCCGATTTTCGTATGATTTCTGATTTTCCCGGAATTGATAGATTGACTTGTTATGTGTATGACTATCGATATGATTGTTCTAGATTTCTTTAATACTGCTTATTGCATCGATTATTGCATTGAATTGATTGTTACTGAAAGACAAGTGGGAACCTGGTTGAACGTTGGTTGGAGATAGAACTTGACCTGTACAGGATGGTGGGCCGACGGGCTTTCCTTTAAATCATAGACCATAGATCATCGATATAACGATTGGGAGTTATAAGGAGTTTTATATACCGACGGGCGGCCGACGGGCAAAAGAGTGACGACTCTTCTTGATAGAACCAACGTGCGGATATCTACAACAGCAATATGAATTTCTACAACAGCACTATTGATAATAGCTAGTGTTTGTGCTTGTCGAGTAAGACCATTGTATGAAATTGCATGTGTACGATATTGCATTGTATGGATTTCCTGATATGCATTGATTTATTGATTATCTATTGATTTGATTGGATTTACTGTATCGTACGATTTTATTGATTTCATTGATTGATACTACTGATCATTGATATGGATATTGTATAGATTTATTGACTACTGCCTATAGATTCATTGTTATTGCTGCCTATAGATTTTATAGATTCGTCATCGCAACTGTTTCTGCACCGTATTGACTGCTGCATGGATTCATTGTTTCGTATTGCTTTCCTCGATTGATTTCATTGAATAGATTGTATTGATTCGACAGCATCGATTTGATTGACGGATATTGATTGATTAAGTTGATTTATCGATTTGCCTGCCGCTGCATTGACTGGCTTTATTGACTATTGATTTCCGGATTGCATTGACTCATTGACCATTGATTGATTTGATTTTTATTGACCCGCATATTGATAGCATCGTCGTGCTTTGATTTCAGTTGTAGGCTTTGGTGACCTGCTGGGCTTTGTAAGCTCATTATATGTGGTTGAAATTTTCACGTCCGAGCAAGGCAATTGGAATGGAGTTCGATCAGAATGTCAGACGAATCCTTTCACTATTGATATCTGGGGCATCACAATTGGTATCAGAGCAAGTGTAGTGAAAGGATTTGATTGATAGTTTGATAGAATGAATTCATTCTGCATATATAGTGACTAACATGTGATTGATTGCATTGTGTGTTTGTTTGGATTTCGACGAGTTTTGATTTGGATTTGGATTTCGATCGATTTTTTTTTGCATTGTTTGTTTTGCTTTGTACCTGTATGGAAATGTCGGGACGACATTTTTCTAAGGTGGGGAGATTGTGAGATCTCGTTCCCTTACTGTTCCTCTATGAATTGGATTTTCCTCCAAGAATCGGCCAGGACGAAGTTGAGATCGTCCAGGCCGATCAGTACATTCAAACAGCTGATTTCTGGAGCTATTTCTGGACAGGATCGTCCAGGACGATATTGAGATCGTCCAGGACGATCGGCACTGTTCACAATACCGTTCTGATCATCGCCCTAGGAATGGTCTAGGACGATCAGAATTGGTCTGATCGTCCCGGGACGATCGGGCGATCGGCCAGGCCGATATGTGTATGATATAAGAAAATGAGCTCGTTTTGAGGAGAGAGAAATTCATTTTATAAAATCAGATATTTTGAGGAGAGAGAAAGAGAAAGGGAAAAAGAAGAAAAGCTGGATTTTGGAGACCGCGGAGCGCTTTTCGTCCGACGCTGCTGTTGGAGAAAATGTAGATCTCGTGGTAAGGACTCCGAACCCTATTTCTGTTTTCAGAGATATTGTGTTTTGATCGAGTTGTGCACTGTTTTGTGTTTTCGTAGTCTACTTTTAGACGTGATTTTGATTTGACACAACTTTCATCACACAACTTCTAGTATGTTATAGATATGACTATTGTACATGATTTGACTGTATTCTACGAAGATTTTATCGGTCGGAATTGATTATATGCGATTTTACTTGAATAGAAAATTATCAGGACATGATTTGATTTGGATTCTTTACATTGATAGTCTTGTATTGATGCCGTGGATATTCGTTGGTAATTTGGAGAAATTCGGAAATTGTATCTTTTTGCAGGATTTTTGTATAAATTTGACCGATTACCGTTACTCTGCCCGATTTTCGTATGATTTTTGATTTTCCCAGAATTGATAGATTGATTTGTTATGTGTATGACTATCGATATGATTGTTCTAGATTTCTTTAATACTGCTTATTGCATCGATTATTGCATTGAATTGATTGTTACTGAAAGACAAGTGGGAACCTGGTTGAACGTTGGTTGGAGATAGAACTTGACCTGTACAGGATGGTGGGCCGACGGGCTTTCCTTTAAATCATAGACCATAGATCATCGATATAACGATTGGGAGTTATAAGGAGTTTTATATGCCGACGGGCGGCCGACGGGCAAAAGAGTGACGACTCTTCTTGATAGAACCAACGTGTGGATATCTACAACAGCAATATGGATTTTTACAACAGCACTATTGATAATAGCTAGTGTTTGTGCTTGTCGAGTAAGACCATTGTATGAAATTGCATGTGTATGATATTGCATTGTATGGATTTCCTGATATGCATTGATTTATTGATTATCTATTGATTTATTGATTTGATTGAATTTACTGTATCGTACGATTTTATTGATTTCATCGATTGATACTATTGAGCATTGATATGGACATTGTATAGATTTATTGACTACTGCCTATAGATTCATTGTTATTGTTGCCTATAGATTTTATAGATTTGCCATCGCTTGCACCGTATTGATTGCTGCATGGATTCATTGTTTCGTATTGCTTTCCTTGATTGATTTCATTGAATAGATTGTATTGATTCGACAGCATCGATTTGATTGACGGATATTGATTGATTGAGTTGATTTATCGATTTGCCTGCCGCTGCATTGACTGGCTTTATTGACTATTGATTTCCGGATTGCATTGACTCATTGATCATTGATTGATTTGATTTTTATTGACCCGCATATTGATAGCATCGCCGTGCTTTGATTTCAGTTGTAGGCTTTGGTGACCTGCTGGGCTTTGTAAGCTCATTATATGTGGTTAAAATTTTCAGGTCCGAGCAAGGCAACTGGAATGGAGTTTGATCAGAATGTCAGACGAATCCTTTCACTATTGATATCTGGGGCATCACAGGAGGACCATAGTCGGCTGGCGACAGAGGTTGGAAGGACTGTAGTGTCACGACCCAACCCGACCGGGACGAACTGATTCCAGGATCTGGCTTTGGAATTTGTTTCAGAACTTTCTTCCAAACAGAAACAGACACAAACAGAGCTATTATAAACATCAAATGCAGCATAACAGATCATCTATCTTTTCATTCATCAGAAAGAGAATCATATACAAATACAGATCATGGCTTTCAGACAGAAAGAAAGACAGAACAGAAAAGCCATGACTGTACAAAAATCAAAAGTCTAAAATACCTATAACAGATCAGACTCTGAACTCGGAACTCCTACTCCAAGACTTTCTTCCCCTCTCCCAGAACCTGAAAACCACGCAGAAAACAATGATGAACTACAACAGCTCAGCAAGACATCAAACCTCCAATCAAAATCCTCAGAATCCACATCCACACATCAGACAGAAATCCGTACAGAAATCAGAGAGACAGAATCGTATAGCGAATCAGAACAGAACAAAAATCACAGAAATCATACTTCCAGAGATTGAATCAGAACAGAATCATACATATCAGATCAAATCAGAACAGAACAGAATCGTGCAGATCAGAATCAGAAATCATATCAAAATCGTATCAAAACATACCAATTCCGAATACATCACATCAGAACAGATTAAATCAGAACAGATCAAAAGTCAGAACAGATTCCTTGACCCTGATAGAATCTCAATGGATTCTGACCCCTTATGCCTCCCTTTTCAGACACTGACAGAATCTCTCGGATTCTGACCCCTTATAACTCCCTTTGTGCTCGTGGCACCAGAACAGATGTGCTTATAGCACCAGAAATCATCGGATCCGGAACATAACTTATTTTCAGATTTTAGAGCTCATTTCAGATTTTCCTTACACAGACAGGATCTCTTAGGATCCTGACCCCTTATAACTCCCTTTTCATAGCACACAATCATATCATATCATTTCAGAACAAATCCGAAAAATTTCAGAAATCGTACGAAAATCCGGCGGCATAACAGCAGTATACGGAATTTACACAAAATTCACCAAATCAGAATTTTACCAAATTACCACAGAACATTCACAACAATATTACAAGACTTTTATTCTACTGCCCATACAATTTCAGTCTTCACCAGAATTTACAGTCAAAATAAAACACAGCTGAGTCAAAATTATCCGGTAAAAATTCTCCATAAAATAAGCAAAACGTGCACACTCGGCACTTCAGAAATATACCAAAAGTTACACGGTAAAAACTGAACCAATCGGAAAATACGGACGAAATTCGCTAACGAAAACGAAATCCAGACAGAATAATCGTTCAAACTTTCACCAAACTGAAAATTGAGAAAGGCGGAATGTGCCTTACCTTGCATACACCACTTTCTTGAACTGTCTCGTCGGACAAAAACGGACCGACGTAGCCCAAAAATCAACTTTTCTTCTTTTCCTCTTTTCCTCTTTTCCTTTCTCTCTCCTCAGAATTTCAGATATTTTTATAAAAAATCTTTTGATTTTTCTCTCTATTCAAAACGACTGATTTCCCTTATATTTACTTGAGATCGGCCCGGCCGATCGCACGATCATCCTGACCGATCAGAACAAAATCAAATCGTCCTGGGACGATTTCTCAGGACAATCATGAATTTCCTTGGACGATAAAAACCCCTACTCTCTAACTTGTGTCATGCTCTGATCGTCCCGGGACGATCCCAGATCGGTCCGGACGATCCATACAGGAAATCTTTCATGTAACTTATGTACAGAATCTGGAACAAAATTTGCACTAATCGTCCCGGGACGATCCACGATCGGCCCGGACGATCCTGGAGCAGATCTGATATTACATGTAGTCTGACGACGAAGATCAGTAGGACAGCGTTAGGTAGAAGTCCAGCAATGGAAAGAAATCCATCTTCCCATAAACGTCTAGTGAAGTCTGATAACCGGTAGAAGTCCGGCGTCGGGTAGAAACTTAGCGAAGAGTGAAGGTTCGACGCCGGGTAGAAGTCCGACGTCTGTTGTTGACAAATGAGAACTCCGGCTTCCCTTGGGCGGAGTTTCAGCGTCAGAAGGGAACTCTGTTGCAAATTGGGAAGAATTTCAGCATCACGTGGAAGTTATGCAAATTCCTGATGTTTCCTGAAAATCCGGCAGAGTTCCGACATCTTTAGGCGGCAGGAAGAGCTCCGGCGGTGGTCGAGGAGGTGAGGAATCTCCTTTTCCCCTTTCTCCTCTTCTTGTTCTCTCTCTTCACTTGACCCCCTTGGTGTAGAATGAGGACTCTATTTATAGTTTTTCTGGAGTGGCATAGCCCGTAAATAGGCGTGAGATCAAGGGCTAATTGGGAGTGGTTTGAATGGACGGCCGATATCGAATCCTTTGATCATGCACCGTTCGTTGGACATTGGAAGGCCTTAACAATGTTGGAATTCTATGATCTTGGGCTCGTTGGATTCGTCTCGCCGAGCCGTTCAATTCGAGTATAAGCTCGTCAAAATCAGAGACCGTTTGGTAACTCAAATTTTGGTTTAAACCTTCCAACAGCGCTTTTAACCCTTGATTCAGACTCATTTGGGCTCGGATTGGGTTGATCTTGGTGTCGTTGGGTCTGTATTTCCGAGATGCTCAGTTTGACTATAAGCTCGCTGAAATTGGAGTTCATATGCTCCTGAAATTAATTTTTGAAGTTTCAAACTAGCTTTTGCCTCGAGATTCGTGTCCGATCAAGATAATTTTGTGATGACGTATCAATGATATACATAATTTATTAAGTATATACACTATACATTTACGCGAAGAAACACGACCAAAAGTTCATTTTGAACGAAACTATTTCAGATTAGAAATAACTTCTTATATTCACCAATTATTTATTGGAGTGAAAGCTCTCCAAAATTGATTTGAATTTGTTCAAATTTGATCTTGTAGTACTTTAATTTTATGACATACGAGCTTATGTCGATGCCTTCCCACACTAGTTAACAGATCTCCTCCTTCGAATATCATCAGTTCTATTAATGCCTTCCCCAACAAGCTTTTTCAATAACTCATCTTTTTCATCGTAGTCAAATTCCCATTTTTCGACTACACGTCATCTATCCCATCAATGCCTAAACCCAAGAGATTTCTCATGAACTCTTGTTCTCCTTCACATTTTGGAGATCCCATTAATGACTTCCCCAATGAGCTCTGTAACACAACATAACCTAACACAAACCGTTACAGCAAGACATGTCATATTATGTCAAGCATATTACACACAGATGAACAAACATATAGGTATACATTCTCTTATACATATATAATTGAATGAACATATAATAGTTAATACAACAAACCAACCACCTTAACTTTTCTCTCTCTTTTTTTTCCTCTTAGCACACATACATTTTAGTTACATGTATATTGAAATATTAATAGTTTCAATATATATAAACAATATCTAAAAATTTATTATAAAAAAAATCTATATTTTATGACAAAATAATATGATTTAAAGGGAATTGGTGTATATAGTTTAATAGTCATAAATTACTTATCATTTATCTATAATATTCATAATATATTCTTAAATTTTTTCTATAAATATATACTGATTAATATACTATAATGATATACTCAATAAATTTTTTCTCGAACTATAATGATTTCTATTAATGTTTATATACGAAATAAAATGAATAAAAATATATAAATTGAAAAAACTGATGAATATATAATAATAATAATATACTTTACAACATATTAAAAATATGCAATGAAAAGTTTGGAAATCGTTATAAATCTGAGTTTATATAAAATCTAAAGGAATAAAATATTATAAAGCAAACACAAAGTAGTTCAAGAAAATTTTGATTTTTCAAGGACGCCCTAATTTTTAATGATAATAAGTTCAATGTGAAATCTCATTTTTTTATACCAAACAAACTCATTAAATTAAGTAAAAATACACATAAAATAAAGCATATAATGCTTTTCATTATGATGAAAATGATTTGTAAATTGAATGTAAAATAGTTAACTAAGGCCAATTTCAATATATAATAATTCTCCCCAACCAAAGTCAAAAAAATTTACTAATAAATTAGATTAAATTTGATACTTCATCAAAAAATTATCTTGATTGGACACGAATCTCGATGCAAAATCAAGTCGGAAACTTCCGAAATTAAAATTGGGACCATTCGAACTCCGATTTCAGCAAACTTACAGTCAAACTGAGCGTCTCGAGAATACAAGACTAACGAACATCAAATTCAACCCAATCCGAGCCCAAACAGATCCAAATCAAGGGTTAGAAGTGTTGTTGGATGGTTCGAACCACAATTTGGATTACCAAACGGTTTTCAAACATAATGTGCTTATAGTCGAATCGAGTGGCTCGGCGAGACGAAGCCAACGAGCCCAAGATCACCAAATTCCAACATCACTAAGACATTCAAATGCCCATCAAACGATCCATGATCATGGGATTCAACATCGGCCGTCCATTCAACCACTCCCCATTTAACCTTGATCTCTCACATATTTACGGACCATGCCACTCCATAAATCTATAAATATACCCCTCATTTCTCTTGAAAGGGGATCCAAACAAAAGGAGAAGAAGAGTAGAAGAGAAGAGAAGGAAGAAGCTCCTCCTCGACCACCGCCTGAGTTCCGCCGGACCACCGCCTGACGTCGTTTAGGAGTTCGCCGAACCACCACTTGAGGCTCTAGCCTTCGCCGGGCCACCACTTGAGGCCTTCATCCTCGCCGAACCACGACCTGAGGCCCTCACTTGCGCCAGAGTTCTGTCAAGTCACAGTCAGACTACTAACTGACCCTCCAACTTCCAAGTGACGCCAGATTTTACACTAGACTTCAACCATCCGGCTGACATTTATAATCTGATCTTCCTCAAGGACGAGTCATCCCACTGTACTCAACTCGAATTCTAGTGAAATCTTTTCAACTGTGCTAGGCCCCGTGGTTTAATTTTTTATCTTTTCAGGATTTTTCACGTAAAAAAATATTGTGTTCTCTATGTGTGAGCTGGATATCCATGCAATACTAAGATGTAAAATTACAACTGTATCGCCGCCTATATTCTAGCCCGCAACAAATTTAACTCAAAAAAATTAATAAATATAAAATAAACATAAAAGTCCTACTAAAAAATACATCAAGTCATTGCAATTAGATGTTTAATAGCGTTAGAAATCGTGTGTTTATTCAATCAAATCTCGTAACCCCGGCGGCCGGTAGCGGCAACGATAATGGTAGCGGCAGATGATGCGATGCAGCATCATGGGCAATGATGATGCTCGATGACGCGCGACAGACACCAAAGCTACTGCGGCTCACGGGTAGACGCCAGACGCGACGTGAGGCAGTAGCTCGATGAGAAGCGGGCAGGCTACGCAGGTAGACACCTTTTTCCCAGGTCATTTCCAGATCATTTTAGGGTTTCCACGTCTACCCGAACCCAAACAAACCCTACTCAGTTTGGGTTCGGGTCAACCCAAACCCAAAAATATATGGATCGGGTTCGGGTCGGATTTTCAGGTTATGTCAAATTTTGACACCCCTACCTTCAAACTCTATATGACCCATCGATGTCTTCCTTTAATAAGCTTGGCAAGATCGATGAATGACACCAAGGTTAAAACCAAATTTTGTATCAATTCAAATTTGTCCGAGTGTGAACCAATTTTAAACGTCGAATGAGTCCGATGACCAATTTGTAAATCTAAAAATTCTCTCTCATTAGAGCTAATTTTGTTGGACCCTCGAGCACATTTTCTCAAATAATATGCAATTGAGTTAGTTAACTATGAGGCATATAACTTATATATAAAATAATTTATAATGAATTTAAGTGAAGTTTTTAAAGGTTACTTCGTAGTTGAATTTTTTAAAAACAATTTATTCATTCATTCAGTAAAATTCACTTTAATACTAAATATTTATTCTTTTTAATTAATAAAGAAAGCATAATTTTCGGTTGAAAACCCCAACTTGAGTTGGCTTTCGGCTTTACCTTTCTAGTTTCTTCTATTCTCCTTCCCCTTTCTGCCCTCTTCCTCTTTGCTGCTGAGCTCATCTTCCTTTTCCTTCCATGGCTGCTATGATGCTCTTAGCACTCTTTCTGACCCTGTTTAGTGGTCGTTCTGGTAACTTCAGCTCCTACATCTTTGATTACCCTTTCTTTTGAGGCCACATGATCTTCTACATGCTTGGGGAGAGAATTCTTCTCTCTTTTATTTTGGTATCCCAAAACTTTTGTAGTTGAATTTTGCTTCGGGGGAACGATAATTTGTTAGAAAGCTCTTCCTCTTTATGTATCCAAGTGCTGTGATGCGAAATCAATATTGCACAGTTTAGGTTTACAGAGAAATCTCATTATTCCGTCAGAAATCAATAAGTTGGTTTAAGAGTTTCAAAACAAAAAGAAAGAAAGAGAGAAGCTGTAATCTTCATCTTGTTCTACATTCTTCTTTCATCTCCTCATACTTTGCGATTTAAAATTTGTTTTTATTTTTTCCTTACTTCCTTTTCAGCAGTGATGTTTTTTGCTTTATTTTCTTAACATTTCCTTCAAATTCTGATGACTAATGGATTTTCTTTCTTATGTTTATTCACAAAATTTTCTTCTTCTGTATGGAAGATGGTGCTTGGTGTGTTTGTAGGCAAGATGCAAGCAACACCGCCCTTCAGAAGACCATAGACTATGCCTGTGGAGCTGGGGCTGATTGCAATCCTATTCTCCAGAATGGCGCCTGCTATAATCCCAATACAGTGCTTTCCCACTGCTCTTATGCTGCTAATAGCTACTACCAGAGGAAGGCTCAGGCTCAGGGAGCTTGTGACTTTGCAGGAACTGCAACAATATCCCAAACTGATCCAAGTAAAGCTCAATCTGTTGATTATTTTATGATTTCTTTCATGGTGCGCTTATTTTGGAGAACAATGTTTTCATCACATTTCGGGCTAATTGTTGCTATCAATGGAGAAAGTAGGAATGATAGATTAAGAAATGATTTTAGTTAGAGAAATTTTAGTTTTTCCATATTGGAATCTTTCAATACATACATTATTTTTATCAATGCAAAATTACTACTTTCTTCATGCTAGTATCTGCTTCTTGACAATTTGCAAGCTGCATAGCTTTTATTTAAGATGAGAGTCTGAAAATTTGACCAATTGCATGTGTGGGAGCTAAGCTTGCATTGAGAAGGCATGCGGCGCTCTATATTCTTGAAATCTTCGTATTTTTACATATATATTTGATGTTATGCCCCATCTATTTTTCTTATTAAAGTTATATATTGATTATTATAGATCAGTTGTGAAAAGGTTATGGATAAGTTATGCTTCAGTGGTTTGGGCATGTAAAACAAAGGGTGACAGATGCACTAATAAGACATGAAGAAAGCTGTAGAAGCATTAGGAACAACAAAAAAAGATATAGATTGAAGGCCATATTGAGGTTGTGCAAAAAAATTATGCAAAAGAGGTGAACACCTCCTCCAGCAATTAGTAGGGGATGAATGGAATGAGAACTCATAAAGAATTTATTGATGATGGTGGTGTATTTAGAGGTGTTTGGCCAACATAAAATCATTGAAATGTGTAATTAATGAGTTTTATAGTATTTTACATTATTTTGCCTTTTTATTTAGCACCTAGAAAGGCTATGTGAGTTAATCTTTTAACCCCTTCATTTCTCTTGTAGGTAACAATGGCTGTTCTTATCCTTCCTCCCAAAGGTATTATTATTATTTTGTTTTGCTAAAGCTTGTTTATTTCAAGTTATGCTTCGTTTGGGACAACTTTCTTCTTGCTTTCTAAAACAGCTTTCTAGTAGAAAAATTTTTTGAATCTGAAATTTTTGTACTAAATAGCCGTTTTAAAAAGCAGTACAAAAGTTGTCTCAAACGAAGCCTTAATTTTGCTATCTTGTTTGTTTTTAACGAGCTTTTTTTATTTCTCACTCTATTAAGTTGGACCATCCATTGATGGGTCGTTATTTAGGTTTTTTCACTTTGTTTAAGCCATATATTTCAACACGTCTATTTGTGATCTATGAGCTGTGTTGCATGGAATGGTTCTTTCGTAATGATAATATAGCACTTGTATATCCTGTTAGATGGAAGGAATAAATGCTCATCTTTGTGGTTTCCTCACTTAGCCAACTTGTTCAAGAAAAGGCATTAGGCTTGTACCTTACAGTTTAATGGAATTTGGCCATGACAGGATCAAAATTCTCTTAAATCCACTTGATGTCTTTGGCTCATTCAACCAAATAAATTCTATTAAGCATGACCATTAGATAAAGATTGCAATCATTAAAAGGCCGTTTAATTTGCTACAAAAAGAGGACTGCATGTAAAATACACCCATGAAATATCTATCTACTTTTCAAGAAAAGGCATGACTCTCTCTTAATAACTTTATGCAATTAGGTCATGTTAGGAACAAGATTCTCTTTAGTCTACCAAACGGTACCTTTTCTATGGTTCATTGAACCAAATAAACTCTATTATGCTTGAGCGCTCAAGGCTGTCAGTAACTTTAGGGGTGTCAATTCGGGTCAACCCGCCGGGTTCGGGTCGAACCCGACCCGACCCGTATCTAAACGGGTCAACCCGAACCCGACCCGTTTTTACAAACGGGTCGGACATTTCAACCCTGACCCGACCCGGCCGGGTTGCCGGGTTGACCCGACCCGACCCGCGACCCAGTAATGTTCTTCCAAACTTTTTTTTTTTTTTTCAAATTTGGCAAACGTGCTCTCAAAATTGATCTGCACGGAGGCCGGAGACTGTGCAGAAACTTTATAAAGTTTTTTTTGGGGAATTAAAACTTTATAAAGTTGAAACAACTGGTGTTGATACATGATACTTTCCTTCATCTTGTAAAACACGCATAGCAGGAGGCAGCTGGCAGGAGCGTCAGAAGCAGCAGCTTGAGCTGCACGGAGGCCGGAGCACGTGAAACAGATCCTTGCCTAAAAATGATTTCATTGGGCGGAGCAAGGATATGGAGCTTGTCATGGAGTGGCTGAGGAATCCATCAAATGAGCATTGGGGAACTCATTTGTACAGAAATATTTTTTTATTTTTTTAAATTAAATGGGTTTTCGGGTTGACCCGGTAACCCGCCGGGTCAACCCGACCCGACCCGTTTTATCAAACGGGTCAAATCTGTAAACCCGAGCCCGACCCGTTTATCAAATGGATCGGGTCCAACCCGGATTTTCCGGGTCGGGTCCGGGTCGGGTTGTCGTGTCGTGTCAAATATTGACACCCCTAAGTAACTTAGTTGTTGGCAAGAGATCTGTCTAATCATTGCAACGGTAGTCTTCAGCAATTTTGTGAAAATTTAGCGATTGTAATAATCATTTTGCGTTTAGATACTTAAAAAATGTCATTATCAATGCTAGTTTTACTTTATATTATATTTTTGAGAGATTATTTTGTGCGGACACCGGATGGAGAGAACCATCCGATTATCTTTCTGTCTACTACGGTAAAAGCGCAATCAAAGTGCATCTATGCTTTGACTGTGCTTTTACTATAGATAGAGAGAAAACTGGATGGTTCTCTCCGTCGGTGTCCGCACAGAATAAAAAGTCTATATTTTCACTGTAGGTAACATCCCATAAAAAAAAAAACAAAGAAAATAGCATGGCCTTGAAGCTTGAGCGTTAATATCACAATCAAACTCTTATCATTAGTCTTATCTCAAATATTTAGTCCATAAGGTGTCAAAGGAAGACAAATTGTAAATATATCATACAAATTTCTTCTAATGGCAGATGATGAATTGAGAAAGGTTTGTTTTAATTATTGAGAGATCAACACTTTCTATAGATATAAGCTTTCATGATGAATTATACTCGGATTGCAACATTCGAAGATCTCTCAACCACATAGCTCTACTTATTTATCTAATTCAGCAAAAGAGATGAAGATCTTCAACATAAGATTCGAAGATCATTTATTAGATGGTATAATGGATATCTAAGAATTAGAATTTCTTTCCCAAGCAAATTAACCTGCCTATTCATTTAAGCTCGGCAGCAAGTTCATGAGCTCATATGAGTTCTGGATAAGAAATGCTCAAGTAACACCAGAATGATCACATAATATGTTAAAACTTATCTTATATTTGGTTTTTCACAACTTTTTTCTATGTTTTTGAATCTCATATTCAACCACTCATTTAGCTTTCCATCTGATATTTTACTTTATCATTTTTTTTTGTTCTGTAGTTCATCTGGGAGTAGCAGCAGTCCTGGTACGGGAAACTCAACACAGAGCCCTGGCTCACCTTCAAGTTCAACTGGCTTTACTCCAACCCAAACTGGAACAGGAGGAGTTCTGGGAGGTCTTGGCCCTTCAGGAACTATCACTAGTGTAGATGGAAATGAAGCTGGTTTTCTCCCAGATCCAAAGATTTTCTCTCTGGTTCTCATCATTTTACTCTCTGATTTGGTTTTGCTGATGCTCTGATTGAAGAAAAGAGGGGGGAAAAATTCTATGATTAGTTAGAAGAAGTGGGTTTTTGATTTCTAATGGTTATTGAGTTGACTTATGAGCTATGGTAGTGGTGGGTGGGGTAGGTTGGTGTAGTAGAAATTTTAAGTGCCTTGTTATGTTTCATTTGTATATCTATCCTGGAGGGTACTTCTATTGATTTTGGTGATATGAGAATATTTATATTTTTGTTTTTTTTAATATATATATATTTTTAAAAATTGGGGGCGAGATTTGAATTCATAACCTTTTAATTGAAAAAATTATTATGTGCAACACCGGATCGTCTGGAGGCTAATCAGAACATACCACATCACCTGTAATATATAGCCGTGATGTATTATTAGATGATGTGACGCGCTCTAATTCATATCCGGACAACGTGAGATAATAATTTGACTCTTAGAGGCTGTTTGATATTGGATTTATCATGGGATTTAAGTTGGATTTACGCTAAATCCATCCAAACAGTTTTTGTGCTCGCATTAAAATTTGGGATTCTGTAAATCCTGGATTTACATATTTACGGCTTAAATCACGGATTTACTAAATCCCTCAGTTCGGCGGATTTAACGAGATTTAGCTGAAGAAGGGCGCGAAAGGGAAAAAGTTACCTTCACAGCCAGTGAGGTTCCGTTCTTTCTTTCGATCAAAATGTTGTAACTTCCAATCCGACAGGAAGGGAATAGAGCCCTGCATTAGGTACCCATACCCACACCCACCCATGCACCCACCCATACCCAATGGGCATGGGTGGGTATGGGTACGCTCATGGCATCGTGGGTGGGTATGGGTGGGTACTCAACATCAAAGGACAACCAATTTATATTACTAATTATCATATACATTCAGTATATTATAATAATCTTTACTACGCAATGTGCAACACTGAACCGCGTCACAACCATGATAAATTTTGATATGTGGCTTGAAATTTTGCAGTCAGAGAAAATGACAAAAATTCTCAAGGTCATTAATCTATGGCAGACTGCATTCAATAAACGTGAAAAGTGGGTGGGTGTGGGTGGGTATGACATCAGGAAAGTCACCATAGGTGGGTGTGGGTGGGCAAAGCTCGCCAGCGTAGAGCGTGGGTACCCAATGGGTACCCAACCAGGACCCCATGTAGGGCTCTGGAAGGGAAGTCATTGAAGGAGCGAAGTCAAATTTCTACGGAAGAGACGAAGAAGCGACCTGTGCAATCTATACACCTCCACAACGAAGCCGAACAACAACGACGAAAAGAGAAGATGAAAGGAAAACCCTAGATGCTTGTAAGTTATTATTGATTAATTTAATTAATAGAATTTAAAATATTAATAATTAAGTAAATTAATTAAATAATTAATGGTATATTTATTGCATAAATTAATTATATAATCTAACTTAATTATATAATTAGTAATTAAATATTAATATAATTAGCTTAATTAATATAACCTAAAATATATATATTATTAAATATATAATTAATAGTGTAAATAATAATTAATGAGTAATTTATATTTAATATGTTATTAAATTCATAACACATAAATTTTTATTTTTATTTATAATTTTTTTTAATTATAAATATTTTCTTCACATATAAATTCTTAATTGTCATAAATTCTCAAACGGTTTCTCATATTTGAGTGGATTTAATATTTTATATATCAAAGAGTTTTCAAGATTTAACCCCTTTGAAATTTACTAAATTCGGATTTATCTAAATCCCACTAAAATTAAATCCCACGTGTTGCCAAACAGCCCCTTAGAATGGAACTTTTATTTGGTTTTGTTGACCGGATGCAGAGGAACATCCGATTGTAGGCAAAATCCCGCCTATACCGAGGTGTACCGAGTTTTTCCAAAAAATTCGGTACACCTCGGTATAGGCGGTATTTTGCCTATGACCGGATGTTCCTCTGCATCCGGTCGGAGGACGTAATAAAGGCTCCTTAGAATGAAACTCCTACCCTATAAACTAATCAGAGCTCCTTTTTTTTTTTGGAAATATTTAAAAATAAAAAAAACAGGATGTTCCCGAGTAAGGGGACACCCTGTAGACCTAACATACGACCCACAAAATATTTTTTTTTTTTTGGGTAAACCCGGGGCAAAAATAGCCCATGTATTAAAAAACAAAGTTCAATTACAATTACAAAAACCAGAAACCTGTAAGGAAGACAGAAAAAGAAACAGCAAGAACTAATGGCAAAGCTGTGAAAAAGCTACTACAGATGGGGAATTACAAATAAAAGACTCAGTAAAATAAAAAACCAGAACAAATGCATCAGATTAAACCATCGGATAATAACCCACAACGGCAAGGCAGAGGCTCCAGTTGCCAGAGAATAAGTTGATGGCCATCACAGAGCCTTCAAGCAGAGGAAAAAATACGTGTCCGGTTGCCACGTAGGCCGTTCAGGGCAGCCGTAAGAACTGGTTCTTCACATCATTGTCAGATTGTAAAATTGCACCCAGCTATAGTAACCCACGATAGCAAAAATGCCATAATAGTAAACCCAAGAAATGAGCACCATGTTCTTCAAAAAAACGAACCGGACCTGGCAGAAAGAGAGCAACAGCCAAAGTCCCAAAATTATCTTCCCAAGTCTGAAATAAAATGAAAATAACAGTAGGAGCTACCAAAGCTCCCAAAACACCAAAACACCCGTTGCAGCAGCGATAGGCAGAAGGGGAGTCCACGAGGATTGAATTCCAATATAGCCATGAAACAAACAGGAAAAACTGTAAGATTAAATACCCGTAAACCTTAGCAAAAGTTTGTCTTTGTTTTTCCATTTTGAAATCTTTAAACGAATGGCAGCAGTGATATTGCAAATCATTTTGACCGAAGTGGTTTTAAGATTTGAGAATCTGCGGCAGTTTCTCTCACGCCACATGTGATACACAATACAGCTCACAGATAAGCAACAAAAATCCTTCTCAATTCTAGTATAAGACTCATGCTGGGTAATAAATTCAAATGCCTGAATTAAGTTTGGTCTCATCAGAAAAATATTAAAGTCATGTATAATGTATTTGAGGATGTTGAAAGAGAAGTCACACTCAAACAACAAGTGAGCATGGCTCTCAGCCGAACTAGAGCAAAGGTAGCATTGTGGATCTACATGAATTTCCCTAAATATTAAGTTGTCAGCTGTTTTAAGTTTCCCAATCAAAGCCATCCAGGTGAAGCAGGCATACCTAAGAGAGTGCTTTTTATGCCAGACAGACCCAAACCAATCAACCTTAGTAAAATGAGAATGAAAGTGCTCAATAAAAGCCTTAAAATTCCAGTTGGGGGATCCGTTCCAAAGAATAGCAGACACCTCGTTCAGATTCAAACCCGCAATAGAAGTAGAAATATTAGAAGGAGTATTGGGGGGAAAGTTCCAAGTGTCATTAGCAATAAAATCTTTCACAAGTTTCTCCTCAAAATTTGGCATCACAAAATGTTCAGCAAAAATCATGTCTTTAAACCAAGGGTCCCAAAGAAAGGAAAAGTTGCTAGCATTAGACACAGAAAAGGTGATCGATCCCCTGATTTTGGCAGCAGTAACAGTAATATTCTTCCAGAATTTGGAAGCAGTAACCGGAGCAGTTTTCCAAGGAGAGATAAATTTAGATTTATACCAACTACATAAATAGTTGTGAGAGTTATAAAATCTGCCAATGAAAGAGCAAAAAACCCCATGATATAATGCTTCTATAGATGGAATACCCAGCCCACCATAATGCTTAGGTAAAGTAACTTTAGCCCAAGCAATAAGGTGCAATTTCTTCTCATGAATATTACTGTGAAACAAAAACCTTGAACAAAGCTTATTGATATAAGCACAACAAGTCTTAGGTATAATGGCTCCTCTAATCCAGTAAGCAATGGTATTTGTGATGGTGAATTTAATAAATTGAACTCTACCTGCAAAGGAAAGAAACTTGTTTTTCCAACCATCAAGTAGAGCAAAAATTTTGCTCAGTAGTGGTTGGAAGTGAGTATTTTTAAGCCTTTTAGAGGATATGGAAGTCCCAAATAAGTAAGGGAGCTGTTAACTTGGTAAATACCAAGAATCTCACAAATGAAATGCCCCGAATTAACATTTTGAGAGAAAACAATAGAACTTTTAGCTTCGTTAACAAAAAGTCCAGAGTAAGAGCTAAATTCCATCAGGCAAGATTTGAGAGTCTCAGCATTATCTTTGGTAGCCTTCCCAAACACAAGTAAGTCATCGGCATACATAAGGTGATTGATGTGGACCTCTTTATAAGCAATCCCTTTGAAAATAATGTTTCTATTCAAAATGCTAGAAAACACATCCATCACAACACAAAATAATAAAGGAGAGAGGGGCATCCTTGACGGAGTCCAGAAGTAGAGTTGAAATACCCCTCAAGAGATCCATTCAGACAAACCGAGAAGTAAACATCAGATATACAGCCTTTTATCCAAGAAACAAAAACTTGAGGAAAACCTTTCTGTATCAGCCTAGCAATCAGGAATTCCCTAGATACAGAATCAAATGCTTTTCTGATGTCAAGTTTAGCACAAAACCTCTTATGAGAGCTTTTGAAATCCCTAAGAATTTCAGAAGCAAGAATGATGTTATCCGTGGAGCATCTGTTAGCAATAAAAGCCTGATTGACTATCATGTATGATGAAGGGAAGCACCTTTTTAAGCCTCTCCGCAATGATTTTAGCCACAATCTTATAGAAGACATTACAGAGTGATATGGGCATATAGTTGTTAATGCTAGAAGCATGAGAACATTTCGGAATAAGAGTGATAGCACAAGCCTTAACACCTTTAGGTAGAGAACCAGTAGTGAAAAAGTGGTTAATAGCATTAAAAAGTTGAGGATCAAGAATATGCCATGTATTCCTATAAAAAGCATAAGAATAACCATCCGGTCCTGGAGAAGAAGACATTTTCCCATCAAAAACAACAGTTTTAACGTCTTCAAAGGTTAAAGGGGCCACCAACATACTATGCAAATGAGTTGGAACAACATGTCCCGCAGGAATATCTAAAGGTAAATCAAAATGGGGGGCCGGGTTGTTGTATAATTCCTTAAAATGATTAACAAGAGCTTTAGAGATATCTTTAAATGAGCTGAAGATCCCATCATTCGTAGAAATTTTTGAAATTATTTGTCTGTAAAGCAATACTGATGTGACCCAACCTTTCATTCTGACAAGACTGCTGACTGTTTTTTTTTAATAATTGTGTTTTTTTTTTTTTTTTGGGCATGGGAGCTACGCCATCTTGAAAAAGGCAGGTTGTTTTGTTCAATTTAATTTTATAAGCTTATTTATTTAATAGAATATTAACTATAATAAATTATAAATTATTTTTTATCTTAATATTATATTAAAAAAACTCAAAGATATAAATAAGAAAAGTAAAACTCACAGAAGGCGCACAAAATTAAAAAATATATATATATTTGGTGTCACTCAATTAAATTTTTTAAAATAATCTATATAAAGGTAGAATTTTTTTTTAATTAATTAGAAAATATGAGATTATAAAATCTAAATTATTGATTTTACCTTACTCGTACTATGAGAAATAGTATGAGGTCATCTCCAACCGAGAACTCTATTTTTCACGTCAAAATAGTGCAAAAAGCAAAAATGGCGTGGTGCTGCTCTAATCCAACACCATTTTTTTGCTTCTGCGCAAAGGTAACGACCCTTCTCCTTTCCCGCATTTTTCCGGTTGACAGAGAAAAATGGCGTGGGTGAACAGTGCAACTGTTCACCCGCAAGCAAATGGAGGATTTTTTGGCGTTCGGCTGGAGCGAAGGAATGACGCCAAACGCTCGTTTGGCGTTCGGTTGGAGATGCCCTGAGTGACGATGTTCATCAGTATTAGTTGATGACAAATTATATCAATAGAATAATGATGATTGAATGATGATAATATTCTTTCTTTTTTTTTTTTAATTTCTTTCCGGTGGAATTAATTTATATTTATAATATTTTTATTAATACTTTATGGTTGATGATAGCTATTTTTTCATATGAATATTTGTATAATTCTTTTCAAAGGGACAGAGCTGTCAAAACTTAAACGTCAGCTTTTCATGATCTGATTAAGAGAATATATATATATTAGATTTAGTCCTTGTTAAGAAAGATTGACATAAGTTAAAAAAGGCTTGATTAGAAATAATTAGAAATATTTTTTTTATTAGATCTAAAAAAAAAGACTTAATTGTACACCAATATCATATAATGGAATAAAGATTTGATAGGCAACTCATCTTGATCAGTTGATTAAGACTTTTGATTAGTAATTAAAATTTTTTAAATTAAAAATTTAGATATGTGATAATATATGTGTTGCGTGCTAGAATATACGCGGCAGTAGAGTTAGAAAATATTCGTCTTAGCGTTGCACGAGTATTCAACACACAAACAGAAAGGGGAATGAACACTATAGTTTTTACGTAGAAAATCCAAAAAGGGAAAAAATCACGAGGTCTCGCCCAATTGTAAAATTTCACTAGTGTTTCTGTAAATTACAAGAAACTGATTCGTCCCACAAATCGGGATGAACAGATTATAACTTGAAGCAAATTTACAAAGTTTTGCAGAATCCCGTCGTTTCCCGAAAATCCGGCAGAGTTCCGACGTATTCAGGCGACGGGAAGAGCTCCGGCGGTGGTCGAGGAGGAGAGGATTCGCCTTTTCCCATTTTCCTTCTTCTTCTCTCTCTTCACTTGAGTCCCCTTTGTGTAGAATGAGAGCTCTATTTATAGTTTTTTTGGAGTGGCATAGCTCGTAAATAGGTGTGAGATCATGGGCGAATAGGGAGTGGTTTGAATAGCTTGTAAATCGTGCATCATTCGTTGGACATTTGAAGATCTTAATGATGTCGAAATTTGACGATCTTGAGCTCGTTGGATTTGTCTCGTCGAGCCGCTCGATTCGAGTATAAGCTCTTTAAAATCGGAGACCGTTTGGTAACACAAATTATGGTTTGAACATTCCAATAACGCTTCGGGTCCTTGATTTGGACTCATTTGGACTCGGATTGAGTTGAATTTGATGTCGTTGGGTTTGTATTTCCGAGACGCTCAGTTTAACTATAAGCTCACTAAAATCAGAGTTCGGGTGGTCCCAAAATTAATTTTTGAAGTTTCCAACTAACTTTTGCCTCGAGATTCGTGCCCGATCAAGCTACTTTTATGATGTCGTATCAATATGTATAATTTATTTTAATAGAACTAAATATCTCCAAAAATAAATTAATAAATAAAAACTGATGCTCTTGTTGTAGACAGAGCCTTCCGAGAGATTATTGGTTCGGACACCTGACACAGTTTACGTTCGGTATTCACGGTACTGAGCTTAGTACTGTGAAGAACTGAGTACCGAGCAATGCTGAGCTCAGTACTGAGTAGTACCGAGCTCGGTAATGCTTGGTATTATTCAGTACCGAGTAGTAGGTGATGTGACGTATTTTTATTGACCTCCGAACACGTCCGATATCTGAACCCAATAATGAAAGCCCACAGAATTTCGTTCATAAAGTATTGGTAAAGAAATGAATATTTGGTCCTTGCTTTACAGCCTATGATGCTGTTTCCAATCAATAATAGAGGAAATGTTGATATAAATTTGAAGAAAAGTTGCGGTCAATGGCAATATAAATCATGATCTCGAGGTGTATTTAAATGGAAGTTCCTAAGTTAAGGCTTCATTTGGGGAGGGCTTTATTACTGAGCATTTTTTTATATTAAAAATTTGCTTTAAGAAGTAGAAATATGTTTTAAGAAATAATAAAAAAAGTTATACTAAATGAAGCTTAAAAAATGAACATTTGAATTTCAATCTCAGCAAATTTATAGCCAAACTGAAAGTTTCGAAAAGACAAACTCCACGACACTAAAATTGGCCCAATCTTAGACCGAATGGGTACAAATCAAAGGACCAAAAACATATTTGAAAGATTCAAATCAATAATTGGATGCCAAAATGACCTCTAAATATAATATTCTTATAGTCAAATTGAGCGGCTCTACGAGGCGAATCCAACAATCCTAAGATTGTTTAATTTTGACATCATTTGCATTATAAATGCTTGACAAACATTGGAAAACAAGCAGTCTTGGGCTTGTTCGATTCGTCTCGTCGAGCTTATTTAAAGATCATTTGATCATCTAATTTATGCTTTGAAACTTTTAAATATACTTTGGTCCCTTGATTTGGTCCTATTTGGACATTCAATTTAATTATACGTTTGTTGAAATTGAAATTCAATGGTCTTGCATTTAATTTCGAAAGTTTTCAACTTGAATGTGCCTCAAAATTTGTGTTCAATCAAGATGATTTTTGATAGCGTATAAATTATATTAATTTGAGTAATTATAGTTTATATATCATTAAAATATTATCTTGATCGGGCACAAATCTCAAAGCAAAACCTAGTTGGAAACTTCAAAAATTAAATTTGGAACCATCTCAACTCCGATTTTAGCAAACTTGAAGTCTAATTGAACATCTAAAAAATACGAACCCAAGACACCAAATTCGACCCCAACTGAGCTCAAATGGGTGCAAATCAAAGACTCGAAGCGCATTTGGAAGGTTCAATCCATAATTTGGATTACCAAACAATTTTCAAACGTAACATGCTTATAGTTGAATTGAGCGGCTCAATGAGATGAATCTAACGAGTCCAAAGATCGTCATGCCTAGTAAACAATCGATGATCAAGGGAATCAATATCGGTCATCCATTCAAACCACTCCCAATTTACCCTCTATCCTCCTCCTATTTGCTCGACCATTGTCTAATTTCCGCCCAGTCACCGGCTATCACTGAATCTCCACCGGCCGCCTACTGATGCTAGACTTATGCCCAACTGCCGACTGATGCTGGACTTCTGCCCAACCACCGAGTAACTCTAGACTTCTGTCCGACCACCGACTAACATTAGACTTCTCACATACCGCCGATTGACATCATATTTCAGCCCGACCGTCAATTGATGTCCTATCTTTGCCCAACCACCAAACGTCATCAGATTTCCAATCTCCGTTTTTAACTAAATTTCAACCTGATGATTGATTATTGTAATATGATCTTCTTCACTTTAAGGGACGAGTCAGTCACTTTTAATTAAATCAAACACTAGTGAAATCATTTCAACTAGGCGTTGCCTCGTGATTTTTTTTTTTTTTCAACGGTTTCCATGTAAAAATTATGGTGTTCCTTTTTTTCTTTTAATTAAATCAAACACTAGAGAAAATCTCGGTATTTTTTGTACAACTCGGTATTGCTCGGTATAACTTAGTATTGGGTCTTCACATGATGGTATTCATCGTTATTGTTTGGTATTGCTCGGTATTTAGTATTTACTCGGTATTTTTTGTTTTTTGGCACGATTTTAATTCCGATCGACGTAGTCGGAGGACGGAATAATTGTTCTATGAGATGGCTCACTTGCGAAGATGACACGCCGTATCTATATATTTTAACGTAGCAGAATTTTTTGTGTGAGTCTTATTACACAACTCCCCTTGGCCTATTGGTTGAGAGCTTAGGCTTCCAACTAAGAGGTCCAAGGTTCGAGTCCATGTGTATGCGTTGTGTGTGTGAGTTTGCCTTAAATGGCCTAAATGTCCCAAAAAAAAAAAATTTTGTGTGGAACTGATCCTCTGCAATCATAGCAATTTCCGTTTACTTTGCTCATTTTCCTCATTCGCTTATCTTATTCGTTCATTCTGCTTTGAACGGTTGAGATCAGATCCAGCAAAACCATATTAACTGTTACTAAACCTTTCCTGATATAGATTCTATCCAACGGCTTAAAGTTGAATGGACGGACGATATGACGTTGACTTTGTCTCTCCAAAGTTGTTATTGGATGGGATCCTAACGACGCGGCGGCGTTTCGCAGCCTGTTTTTTATTTAAATTTAAATAGAGGTCTGATCAAAGCTTCGTTGACAATTCTTCTCTTCCGTCTCTCGGTTCAAAACCCTAATTCCATTTCTTCCTCTTCCCGATCTTCATTCTCTTTCTGATGGGCTAATAACTTTCCGTCGATCGGTAAAGGAATTCGTTCCTTGCTGCAATTTCGTTTCCGTTGGTTGTCGCGGATCGTCTACCATGCCTTCGATGTTCAGCGATTTCTTTCTCGTCATTGTTATCGCTGCTTCCCCTTCTGGTTCTTGTTCCCATCGTCTGAAAAAGCTTAAGAAATGGAATCGTCTTTGTAGTAGTCTAAGCTAACATTGGGTTTTCGGTTGGTTCTCACGTCGATCTTGATCTTTCTTTCTTATAGCGCGTTCTTCAATAGCTGTTCTTATCTCCTGTATCTTTTCTGGGAGATCTGAGATCTGAGGGTACTCCAGCTGTAGGTTTTGGTTTTGGATTGGCTGATTTGAATTCTGGGTTCGTTTTCTCTAGCAGTTTGTGGAGTTGGAATCATACTTGATTGCAAGGTAAAAGTGCTTTAATGTATCGCTGTTTAATTTACGTTTTTTTAAATAATGCTCTTGTTATCCATTTTTATGATTTAGATTGCTATGTTTGTCTAGGATTTCTTTAACGGAATGTTTATAGTTGGTTAATTCGGATACATTTATAGAATGGAGCTCATCAACAAGAAATTGTTCTTGTATCTAGCAGCGCATGTATAATTTTTCTTGACCTTTTCATAGTTTCATTTGCGAAGTTTAGAAATGGTGATTTTATTGAAGTTTGAATAATTCAAATTGACATCTACTTTGGACATATTTTACCCCATTCAAACTTCATTCTTTAATTATACATGTTTTGACTATTATTTGTCAAATCTTCTCATCTTTGTTGCTTGCCTTCTTTGGAAGAAGTGTACATCTTCTATATTGGTTTGCTTTGTTAAATATGCAAGTTTGTAGAAAGATGATATTACTAAAACTGATTCCATTGCAGCTTTAATCACAGTTATATGAAAATGGATGATATTGGATCATGCGATAAGTCAATTTTCCAAGCTGTTGAGCACAAATCATGTAAAAATAATCCTTTCCACAAACAGGCGTTCGGAGGAGAAGATCAGCTTAATTGTATCAACAAGGAAATTGTTGTGATGGATTTACTTTTGGAAAAACTGGAGATTTCTGATGAAGATGATTTGGATGATTTGCTGCTTGAAGATCGTGAAAATCTGCTTGTTAAAAAGACAAACTGCCCTTCAATCCCTAACAAAGAAACGTTGCTGTTTTCTTCTCCTAATACTACTGAGTTGAAGGACTTGAGTAAATGTGCGGCAATTCTATGCTCCGAAGCTTTGCAATCAATCCCTTCAATATTTGCGGAAGTAGAGTTATCAACTATACAATTGGGATATGAAAATTCTGTATCTGTTAACAATCCCGGAGAAGATAGCATGTTGCCTCTTCATGTAAGTTCTGGTTATGTTATTGTGATTGTTTCAGTGTCACCAGAATTAGCCCAAGTTCTAATTGCCTACAAAGCATTAATTTCATAGGACATTGCTGAGTTATTATTTTTTGCAATCACATTATTGTTTTGAGATTTACGCGGTTACTACCTTTCTTTTTTTTGTTGTCCCATCATGGTGGAATTATTCTTTCATGCATTAGATGATGAAATATGCAAAGACAAACTCATCTTGCTTATATTATAGTTTTACCAACTCTTTTCTTTCAATAATGATCAGAATTTATCTCAAATGTCATACTTGCAGTGAGTTGTGTATTGACAACATCTAGAAAGTCTAGCTTATGAAGGAAATGATTATAATTAATGACTTTAATCAGCATATTCATCCTATTTTGTTACTGCTGCATATTGATTTCCTCATACACTTCTATCTAAATTGGTTCTTTCTACTGTCAAGCTTTCACTTTTGGAAGTCTTAAATTCAATCAAAACACCGGAGTTTCATGACAGGCAGTTGAATGTTGTGTCATAACTGTCTTATATGTATGGCTGAACATTTTATTTATAGGCAAGGAATATTAAGACAAAATAGGAGGTTTTAAGGCCTTGTTTTTTTTTTTTCAAAAATTATATATTGCCATTGGAGATGCGATTTTTTATCCTTTGTTCAAATTGTTTATATAAAAAATCATATAGATGGCAAATACTGGCAATTTTCATTGGTGATATTAAAGTAAAATTGCATGTTTTAAGACCCTTATGTTTTGAAAATGGTAGAGTACCATTAGAAATGTGACTTTTTCTTTGTTTTGTATCTTTATATCTTGATTGATTGCTTGATCTTGTGAATGTGAAGGTCAAATAATTGTTACATACAGATTAAGAATATCTGTTTTCCTTCAGTCATGTAGGACTTTATGCATTTTATTACAAGCATTTTCCTCTTGATAATAATGAAGTGAGTTCTGCCATTTTTTTATCTTGCAACGTAGGCAGATAAGAGTTTAAATTATTCTCTCTTTTCTTCTTGTGTGTGGACTTAGGATTAGTAGATCAATACCTGAGTGTAAGTTTTATAGGTTTATTGATATGGATTAAGTACATTGAAATTTATAGTATTGGAAGATAGAATATTGCTTAGGCACAATATATTTATGTGTCTTGTCGTATTGTACCGAGAACATGATTAGCATCATATGAATATTTACATTCCTCCTACAGCACAATATGTTTGTGTTTTGTCGTATTGTACCGAGAACATGATTAGCATCATATGAATATTTACATTCCTCCTACAGGGTGATTAAAATAGAAGTGTCTTGGTAGTACTATATGATGAAAGAATGTGTATACTTCAAAGGTAAATTTTTATTATATATCAATAGAACAAAAAATTGTTCATGAATGGGTGTTGGGAAATTAACAAATTGTAACACTCGAGTGAGGCATAATTAAGTGTGGAATAAATATGAATATTAATATGGATGAATTATAAAATCGGAATTGTTGTTATCTGCCTCTTGCTATAGTTTCTGTGTATCATTATTTTGATTTGATGGTGTTTACAACCCATAGATATGTTTTTTTATAGTTGATGAGTCTCATCTGCATTTTATTCAGCTTCTTTGATCACTTGGGCTTGTGTAGTTGTGGTTCTTTTGCAATGTGAAATGTAGCATCCATTGAGAGGTGTTATAATTTTGTTAAGATAAAATTGTTTTACAAAAGTTTGAAAAAGGAATTAATTATAACAGTGAATAAGTTATCATGGAATCTTTATTTTCTGCTCAGCATGGCCCTTATTTGGTAGATCCTATTGTAAAATTCAGGAAGAAACCCTAAACTTAAACTTCAGGCAATACTCTAATCAATTTTCCCACCCAACTGTTTTATATTTTTCCCATCCACTTGTTTGCTAAATGTTACACAACTTGGGTAAACTTTGGATGGAATGGCTTTATAAAATCTGTATTATCTTATTGACTTGGAAAAAAGCTATAAATAATAGTGACTGTTTGAATACCATTCCATTCCATTCCATTTGCAGGACTCCTCAAAATTTGTATCTGCCCTTAAAGGAAGCCGAGCAAATAAAGGGAAACCTCTCGATAGAAATCTGCATGTTACATGGGCAGCAAATGTCTATGATCCACCTGTTACTTCATCTTCCCACACAGTGAGGGGACACCGCTACCGTCTTCCCAAGGCCAAGACTTGGGATTATCACAGGCAGAAGCACATGAAAGCTAAGCCATCTAATGCCAGCAGCAGTGGTGATAGAAAGCGCTCTCATAGAAGAAGCAGTAGTAGCACCTTTTTGGATGCCCGGATGGCAGGGTATCCTTTCCTTTTGAGTTCTTTCTATTGAATTTCCCTCTATAGTTCTTGTTTCAGTGAATATTGTCTTCGATTTTCAGGATGCAAGCTCTTGCAAGTAAATCAATGCAGATTGGTTTTCGAATGGCAAAGTTAGAGGCTCTGGATCTTGCAGCAGCACCAAAGTGGTCAGGATTTACTGAACTGTGCATGTAGCTTCCATGCAGAATCACCTTGGCCATTTTCATTTCCTATTGCAGAAGCTTCCTGATACTTGCTGGCTAATTTGGTTGAGTTACTACTTTACATGCTGCAACTTTTTTTTCTTTTTTCCCCCGTTGATTAATTTATTTGAACTGTCATACATTACTGTGATATGTAAACAAGTGTTTGGAAAGATTTGATTACTGGTTTCTGGATGGACTGTATTAACTTATGCAGCAGCATCATTTGACATATAAGTACAAAACTGACCTTTATGTATTTCCTTTTTTTCAGAATGTTGAGTAAGAGTCCTCAACCACCCTCTCCTTCTCATTACCCATCGTTTCTTAATAGGCTACCTAATAAGAAAAAAGAAAGGGTATAAATATTTAAGGCAAAAAAACGGGACGGTTTTCTTACTACTTTTTTTAGTATAAGAAAAAATATACTAAAAAATATTATTTACATCAGTTTACAAATATATATATTTTTATAATAATTTTACAAGATGTAATGGTGTATGTTATTTAGTGATGATATTTTTCTTGTAGATGAGACTAGACGGAGTTAAAAGTGAACTTAAATAATGGATATGATATTTTTCATCATCACAAAATTGAGAAAAATAGCAAGTTGTAACCATATCAAAATATGATAACTATCAGTAAAATAAAATTATAAAATATTTGTCCTAACTGCACAATCTCCATAATAATAAAATTTTAGGCTCTGTTTGGATCGAAAGAGAGCGATTGAAATATCTATAATGAAAACCAATTTCTGGCTCAAGAAGGTGGTTCATTCCACTCAAATTTCTGACTACAAAATTCAAGTAGTTGTGGTTGAGAACAAGGGCTTAACTATTTCATCTTCTGTTCAGCTGAAACATAATCCCACTGTGCTCTCCAAACGACAGATGGTATCAGAAGCCGCTCAACTTCCCATCCTGCAGAACGAAGCTGCATCCATCAAAAACCATTCAGAAAATCAGCACAGTTATCAACTAGCAATCACTAGAATCTTAGGCTTCTTTTGAGATGGCTTCTTTATTGTTTCTTAAAGATTTTTTCTAGTACAAAAATTTTAATTTTAATTTTTTACTAAAAAACTGTTTTAGAAAGCAGTAAAAAAGTCATCCCAAACGAAACCTTAATCCATAACATCAAAGTCAAGGCCACTGGTATTGTTCTCATCCCTAAATCTCCTCATGCTAACAACATTTCATGTTTCAAGCATATTTTCCTTTGCAATGCCTTCTACAAGATTATTGCACATGTTGGGGATTGAGAAGAGTATAACACGGCAATGAAACAAATAAAAAAATGTAAAAGCAGCGGAAAGTAAAATGACACCATGATTTAACGTGAAAAAACTCAAAATTAGGAAGAAAAAAAATTGAGCGACACCACACCAATGAATCCACTATGAAAATGGAGAGAAATAAGTACAAATCTCTCTTCTCTCTCACTCTCTCCTTGCTTCTCTTCTCTCTTACACCATTTTCACACTCAAAACACAAGAGAAAGCCAAATTAATAACACCAAGGGATGCAACCCTTCAGAAAAATGAGAAAGAAAACTATCCAGTTCTCCTCGCAACGTTGCGGCGCTTAAGTCTCTGTCATCATGATGTTGCGGCGCTCAAACCCGTTGCGTCGCGACATCACTCAATATTACAACATCGAATATAGAGTGCTGTGGCGCTCTTCTCTCTGTCGATCAACGCTAGGCATTAGGGAACACAGCGCCAGGGTGTTGTACGGAAGGAAAAAACAAAAAAAAAAAACTTTTTTTCACCCCACCCCAAAGCAAACTCGACAAATTGAGCTGAGATACAAGGCAACAGTACAACTCAATTGATATACACAATCAAATTCCACACAGACTAACAATAAAAACTCTTGCCTTGAGAATAAAGCGCAGTATGCCACACATTATTCACCAAACCCTAACTAAATTCCTTCAAAAAACAATCTCTATAGATGATATCATCCTAGCCAAGGAATTGTAGGATGACTTTCAAGGGGATAGCAAAGACAAGAGGCTTTGTACTAAGTATATGTCTAGTCTTTAGATTTGCTGCTAAAAGTTCCATTTTATTCTCATTGCATACCCCTAATCAAACCGAACTCTTTGATATTTTAAATCTTCAGGTAGTCTGCAACTCTATGAAATATTTAAGCATCCCAATTTTTATAAATAAGCTTCACATATTTGATTTTCAGCCTCTCATTAGCAAAGTCTCGCTTCATTAAGATGGCCTGAAAGCTAAATTATCTTATGAAAATTTACCTCATAATCCAATCCATTAAAACTCTCCTCATCGATAAAAAAGATAGGGAGAGGCCGGGTCACAAATTTTCAGAACAAAAAATTTGAAAGTTAATATATAATTTTTCAATCCACACAACATTCTCAAACGTAAAGCTTGCATTTTCGTAGCACCTATCGGAGCATATGCAAACTCGCCATTTTCAGAAGAGTGATTGTTTCATCCAATGTTTTAAACGTACTTTTGTTGTGTCCTTCTATGACTTTCAGTGCATTTGTATGACGCTTGTGTGCAACATCTGATGTGCTTGATGCATTTGCATGTTTCTCGAGGCAATTTTAGTATAGTCTGAAAATTGCCTCGGGATACATGCACATGACCTTAAATATCCGAATTTTGTTATATTATTTGCCTTCATTGTACAAAGTTTGAGACTTTTTGCAACAGAATTAGCGAGTCAGTCTTAAAAAATTCATGTAAGTACCTGTCATATAAATTTTGATTTTCATCGGTTTTCATCTTTCAAAATTCATGTAAGTACCAATTAGATAAATCTTACAACTTTGGAGATTTTTTTTGGTATCACCTTCTGTCTGCTTACATGAAGGGGGTTACTGATCTGGCGACGAAGGCAAAATTGGGCCGAATATGGGGGGCAGATATAGGGCGGGCATGACACATTTTTCACATGTCATACTCTTAAGCTTTAAATATTATCATTTTATAGTTTTTTTAATTAATGATGGCAATTCCCACATGACATTCTCCCTCCCTTATAAATATGAAGGGAATAGGTTTAGCTTGAGTTTTGTTGGGTTTCCTAAGGGTTCTTTTGATGTTCTACTTCTGCTCGTCTTCTACTTGTGCTCACGCGAGCCTTCTAATTCAATTTAGTTCCATATAATCTATGTTCCCTGCTTATTCATTTCAATTCTTTCTTTGCTTCTTACATTTAATTTATATTTTAGTTTAGTTTGCTTAGGTTAGTAAATTCTTTACAAGTTCAAATCCTTATAGTATGAATTTGGGTCCAAATTTAGTTAAAATTTTGGCGGTCTCCCTGGTGAAGGGCAAATTTTGTTTTTGTGGGGGGGGGGGGGGGTGGCGGCTAGGGCTAACTATCACAACAACAACATAATCAAGCCTTTGTTCCACTACGTGGGGTCGGCTACATGAATTCTTTTTCGCCATTGTGTCATGTTAAAAGTCAAATTCTCATTTAAATCTAATAAAGAAAGATCATTTCTAATATTTTCTAACCAAGTCTTTTTAGGTCTACCTCTACCTTTCTTAACATAAGTCAAATCTAATATCTCAACTTTCCTAACAAGGTCATCGAAAGGCCTCAGTTTAATGTGGCCAAATCATCTAAGGTGACTCTCTCTAATCTTATCTTCCACTGGAGCTACTCTAACATTTTCATGTATATGCTCATTTCGTATCCTATCTCTAAAGGTAAAGCCACTCATCCACCTAAGCATCCTCATCTCTAAAACACTTAACTTAGTATTATGCTTCTCTTTTAATGGCCAACATTTGGCACCATAAAGCATTCTGGGTCTCACCACCAACTTATAGAATTTTTCCTTAAGTTTGAGGGGGATTTTTCTATCACATAACAAGCCCGATGCATTCCTCTACTTCAACCATCCAACTTGAATAATGCTGATAATATCCCCATCTATTTCACCATCACTCTGAACAATAGATCCAAGATATCTAAAACATGTGCTCTTATTAATGACTTGATCGCCCAAAATCACAATCTCCTCACTAGGTCTATTGCTACTAAAATTACACTCCATATATTCAACTCAAGCGAAAAACTTTAGACTCTAAGGTTGAATTGTATAATTCAAGCTTACCTTCAACTCCCTCTCTAGTTTTATCAACAAGAAGAATATCATCAGCAAAAAGCATACACCAAGGTACATTCTCTTGCAAATCTCTAGTGAGAACATCCATGACTAAAGCAAAAAGATATGGACTTAAGGCTAATCCTTGATGTAATTCAATTGAAATAGGAAAATACTTGGTCAAACCACCTTGTGTTTGAACATAAATAATAGCTCATACATACATATCTTTAATGATTTGAATATAAGCGTTATTAACTCCTTTCTTTTCAAGAACTCTCCATAGCACATCTCTTGGAATTTTATAATATTTTTCCTCAAAATCAATAAATATCATATGTAGATCATCCTTATTCTCTCTATATTTCTCCATCAAACCTCTCAATAAATGTATGGCTTCCATAGTAGACATACCCGGCATGAATCCAAATTGATTTTGAGAAACATTAGTATCACGCTGCAACCTACGCTCCATAACTCACTCCCATAGTTTTAAAATATGACACATTAATTTAATTCCTCTATAATTCACACACTCCTATGCATCATCTTTATTCTTAAAAATATGAATTAACACAATCATCCTCCACTGATTTGACATTTTTTTAGTCCTCAAAACAGTATTAAAAAGTTTAGTAAGTCAAGAAATTTCTTTATCTCCTAAGCATTTCCACATCTCTATTGGAATATCAAGTCCAACAGCTTTTCCACACTTCATTTTCTTTAAAGTCTCTCTAACTCCGATTTTACTAATACGCCGATAAAAACAAAAAATATTTATTTTCATTTTAGGTGCTAAAGTCATAAAAGTCAATTGTATTTTCACAATCTTCATTAAAAAGTTTAGCAAAATATCTCATCCACCTTTGTTGAATATCATCTTCTAAAAAAAGTACTTTTTGATCTTCATCTTTAATACACTTCACTTGAACTAAATCCTTACTACTCATATCTCTTTGTTTGACTAACTTATACATATATCTTTCTCCCTCAGTATATAATCTATTATAAAAATCATTAAAAGTTAAGTTTTTTCAATCGCAAATAGCTTTCTTAGATTCCTTACGAGCCTATGTATAGCTTTCCCAATTATCCTAATTTTTACATCTAAAATAATTTTTAGAACAAATCTTCTTATTTTTTATCTTTTCTTGCACATTTAAATTCCACCACCAACTATTTTTACTATTAGGAGCTTTTCCATTCAAAACTCCAAGCACATCTTTTGTCATAATCTTAATATTATTAGCCACTTTTTCCCACATAACATTAGCATCCTCGTGCACAGAAAAAATCTTAAGATCTAAAATCTTACTCTCCAAAATACTTTGTTAATATTCTTTAAAAGCCACCATCTAATATTAGAAAATCATTTTACTTTATTTTTTATTTTCAACTCATTTAGCTTAAAGTCCAAAACTAATAATCGATGTTGGATACATAAATTTTCATCCGGAATAACTTTACAATCTTTGCAATCAGAATGAAGAGTAAGCTAGTTTCCAACCCGATTTTCGTATGTTGGCACCAAGGCAATATAGACATCCTTTTCGAGTAATTTGGATGTTTTGTACTCACTTGCGTGGTCCTTTTTAAGAATGGGGGTCATTCGGATAACTTTGTATAACATTGTGCACTTGATTTAACGTTTTTTATCGCATTCACTTGCTCTACTCACAAGAAATCTGGTTTGGCTAATTTGACATTTTGAACACAACGGTGTGATCTGTTTCACTATTGGAGGTTGTCCAGAAAAGTTCATGCACCAAAGCGCTCATAGTTTGGTGCATTCGTCATCTTCTTGAGCCATGAATGAAAGACACTTCTTTTTTTAGTTAAGTGTTTTAAACACACTAGCGAGTTTAATTTTGCCAGCGAACGGTGTTTGGACTGATTTCGTGAAACGTCGTGCCAATCGACCATTGTTTTAATAGAATTTTTCTATTAATTAATGGATATATGATGAGGTCATCGATAGGAGATTTCGGCGCGTCTATCAGAGACGACCACGGAGATCGACGGCCGTGATAGAGAGTCTTTCTTATTGATTTTACATGTACCAGCAGTTTATATATTATGCTTTTATTTTCGTAGTTTCCCATTTTATCCCTGTGGGTAGTAGTCGCTCTTGTAGCCCCAAGGGGCATTTTAGTCTTTTGCATTTTCTTTTATTTGGAGCCTATTATATGGCCTTAGTATCTTGTATGAGGGATTATTGAATGCTTGAATGAAATTTCTAGTACTGATCTCTGTGTGAGTTCTCCATCTTCCCCAGTTCTCTCCGTGAGTTTTTGAGGGAAATTTCGTGGATCTCTGTGTGAGTTCCGGTATTCTGATTATTTTCCTTTGAGAGCGCGAAGAGGAAGTGCGTGTGCTTTAAATCCTAAGTTTTTTTTTTCAAACGTTTTATCCTGTTTCTAAGTTTTAGATCCCATCCCCAATTCTCCCTTGCCGCCGACCCGTGTTGGTTCGGCCAGAGAATTGGCCGCCAGCCAATTGTTCCCACGCCGGCCAGCCATCTGCCGACCCCACGTTTTCCCCCTCCGTCCCAGCCACCTGTGGTTCCTAGTCCACCGCCCAGCATCCACCCTGCCGCCGGCTATCCCCTTGGACTCAAACACGTTTGAATTTCTTCTTCCTCTAATTAAGTTACTTGCCTAATTGGTCTTAATCCAATTATGACAGACAATTAAGGGGATAACTGAACCCGTTGGAATTTTGAATTCTTTTTCCTTTTTTTCCAGTAACGCAATTGTGGGAGTTACTTAAATTTAATCAAATCTGAAATTACAATTTCAGATTTGATTGAGGAATTATTTGATTAAACGTGGGCCCCACCTTCTATTTTCCAAAGTCTCTCTCCATGCTATGTGGCCGGCCACCCTATCTCTTAATTACCTCCATAATTGCCATCTAATTACTTCTATTATTTCAGTTACTCCTTTCTCCGCCAAACAAAATTCTAATTTCAAAATCTGATTTGGAATTATTGTTCAGTTTCATTCCTTAAGCAAAAGCTGACGTGACTCGGGGATTTGTCTTTCTTTTTCTTTTCTCACACAAGGCAACCACCTCTTCCCCTCCCCCTCCCAACCGAAATCCCCCCACCTCCTTCAACTCCACGGCTCAAGTCCTCTCCCCTCTCCAAGCCACCGCCCCTCTCCCCCTCTTTTGGAGACATCATTGCGGCGACCACTCGCTTCCCTTGCGAGAATGCATGGACGAACCCGAGTGGAACTTCGGGTTTGAATACGACTGCAACGGGAGAGTCAACATCTTGCGATCACAATTCTTTGACGTCGGATTTGACTTCGACGATACCGTCGAAGAATACTTGGACCGAATCTTGCCGACGCTTGTAGACTCCATTGACGAAAACTTCTCCGTCTACACTTGGATTATCAAGGGTCGATCTACCGTGCCTCCTCCGCCTCCGAGATCCACTTCCATGGAAACGTTCCTTGGTACCTCCATCTTAGTGGCAACCTCCATGCTAGTTTGGACAATCTTTCGTCGCTCAACTTAGTCTCCGTAGGAGGAGAGTGTTAAAGGTCTCAAGGTGTGAACAACTTTGTATTAATTGTGGGATTTTATTTACTAGCCTTTGTTTTATGTTTTCCTTTGTGTTTGCTTAAATGGTTTAGTTCTCTTATTGTATTTTCTTTGCCTAGCAAGTTGAACATCGCGAATTACTTATAATCGACTTAATTTTAACGCATGATTAGATAATTGGTAAAGCTAAATTTAATTCTCTTTTAAATCTTGTGTAACTCCTTCCATGCATCACATCATTTTGGTATCAGAGCATGGCTACCATGCTTGGTGTGGGCTCCGAAAATTCGGCCCCGGCCTCCGCTCGCTTTTCTTTTCTTCTTTCTTTAACTAGGGGTATGGAAGAGGACGTGACCACCCGAGCTGATTCCTTTCTAGGGTGAGACAACACATTATCGGACAATGTGAGTTCCCCTTTTTAATATTTTCTTTCAAGCCAATCCTTGAAGATGTAGCAATTTTCATTAGGATGGTTGAGCACCCGATGATATGGGCAATAATTTGGGTCACCAGTGTGCTTCGACTCTTCGGGTCTCTTGCATTCAGGCAGTTCTAGACCCGATTTCAACACTTGTCGAAATAATTTGACGACACTCTCCCTTTTGAATGAATATTCTTTATTCATTTTATCTTTGAGGGATTGAAACGTTCTATCACCAGTTCCTATTGCCTGTCTCTGGCCTCCAGCTTGATAAGTCCGTGGCTTATCATTTCCCCCTAATATCAGCTTCGGTTGGGGGTTGGGGTTGGGGTTGTAGGCCTGTTTAGGCTTTTCTTGATATTGCATCGGCTGTTTGCTCTTGTCTACGTTGTAAATTACTTGCTTTTCTCTGTCAGCTCTAGAGAAGAACATAGAGTCGGCTTCACCCCTTCTAGCACCCGGGGCCTTAGCCTTCTTGGGCTTATCAGAGTGATTTTCTGATTTAGACAAATTTAGTTTCTCAAATTTGGCCACTTTGTCGAGCAAGTCTTGAAATGTGTTGATTGCAGCCATGCACAGGAAGGGTTGCATCTTGTCATCAATGTTGCCTATTAACAACTGTACGGCATGCTCTTCTTCTAACTGCTGCTCACATTTCATGCTCAAATTTCGCCAGCGACTGATGTATTTAGTCACAGATTCTTCTCTTTTTCTCTTATCCTGAGCGAGGTCAGCGATCGTGATCTTCTCAGTTGCACTAGCAAACCTTTTCACGAACATAGATTCTAATTCTGCGAAGGTCTTCACAGAATCATTCGGCAATTCAGCATACCATTCGAAAGCAGTTGCTGTCAAACTGCTGACGAATTGTCGGAAGAGTAGGGCATCATTTCCTCCTGTGTTCCCACAGGTTGTTTTAAACTGTGCTAGGTGCTGTCTGGGGTTGTTATTACCGTTAAAAGTATTGAACTTTGGTACAGAATACCCTTTTGGATATGGTACTTGGTCGTACTCAGCAGGATACGGACGACCCTTGCCCACCAACTTTTCTGCTTGATCAACGGCTATAATAGCCCTGATCCTCTCGATAATAATTCCTTCTAATTGTGCAGCAGTCACAGGCTCGGAAGTACTTGTAATATTCTACGGAGTGGGCTGGCGAACGATATTATGGGCTTCGCGACCACCTTCGGGAGCTCCCTGTACTCCTGAACCTTGTGGCACTTGAAAGTTCGGAGGGTCAGCAGGAGGATTAGGCATGGCACCAATAGCAGTATTTCTTTGCATCATCTACATCATCGCCCCCATTTGAGCTATCATCTCAGTCATCTTCTCATTTAACTGAGAGATTTCTCTGTCTTTGGCCCTCATCTGTCGCCTCATCTGTCTTCTCATGTCAGCGAGCGTGGTGTCTTGGTCATCAAAAGAATTCTGCTCAATGTCTTCTAATTCTTGTTCTCTTGGAGAGTGTTCACCTCCGCCAGCAACAGAATCAGTCTCTTGTTGACGTGCTTGCCTGGGTTGTGGCTGCCAATCTCCATCGTCTTCGCCATCATCGTGGTAGACTTCCTCGATAGCACATGTATGTCTTACCATATAGACGACTTCAAGGTTCATGATATCCTCCATTTCTTCTTCCATAAATTCATCAATATTCTCATCAAAATTTTCTTCTATATTTTCTTCAAGATTCTCTTTTATATTTTCTTCAAGATTCTCTTCTATATTTTCTTTGAAATTTTCTTCTAGATTTTCTTCTCCTTCTACGTATTCCTCCCCTTCTTTTATGTCTTCTTCTCATTCTTTCTCTCCTTCCAATACTCGGATCTCCGAACGACGACGCCACTGGATCTCCGGTTCTTGAGTAGGCAAGGAAATTTCTTCGATCAGTGGGCTACGATCAAAGTTAGTCTCTTCTTTCGGAGGAGATGGAGGGCGACGGGATCCCCTGGAGGATTCTCCAAGGTGTCGACCGTCAGGAGGGACGTCATCGTGGGTCTTCTTTTGGACCCATTTTTGATGTCGTTTGTAGGTGGGGACGGATCTCCGGGAAGCCATACCAGATGTCACGCCCAGATTTATTTCTTTTCTTCTTTCTTCTTCTCTGCGAGATTTTGGTCTCCAGATTTCCTTTCCCTTCCATCGGGATCTTTCGGTAGTGGATCCCTGAACTTGATGTTCAGGTGTCACACCCCAATGTTCACCGCGTGGAGCTTGTCGTCGATATCTTCTTTGTACAGCTATCGCAGCAGATGATAGTTTTTCCCTCGGAGGGTTTCTCCTGGCCTCAATAACTATCGGCCTCTGAAACTGCTTCTTCATCAATCCCCTTTCCTTGACTGTTTTCAGCACTCGATGTACTCGAGCAGAGAGACGTTCAGGTTCTCTAGTCTTCTGAGGGGTTGGTGCTTGTGCTCGATGTTCCCAGAATGACTTTTTGAGTTCACCAGAAGGGCTATTTCTTTTCACCCATTTGAGATTGGTAAACTTATTCTCAGTGGGGACATTGGCCTCAAGTTCTTGGGCCGACAGGTTTGATGGGTGCACAGGAACCAGTTGTTGCTGAGCTCGGATCTCAGCATTCAGTTTTCTCCTCTGCCTCCTTATTAGCTTTCCTCCAGATGAGGAAGCTTCAGCATTATTCTTCTCGGGTGCAGGTAACCCGTTTGACAGAGCAGTGGTGTTTGCAGCCACCACAGAAATCCTTCCCCCAGCCACAATTCTCTTGGTGGCCGTGGCTTCTAACTGTGATAGTCGTTCAAACACAGAAATCCTTCTATGAGGATTTGTAGCAGAAGGTCGTTGTGCTAGAAAATTCACACGACCAGTAGGAGCTTCAGCAGTATTAAGTCTTCTAGCAGACATTTCAACATTCATGTCATTCACAGGAATGACAGCACTTCTTGCAGCAATTGCCGAGAAGTCAACACTACCAAATTGGATGGTAGCTCCGGTGTTTCCAGTGTTGATCAGAGCATTTGCCAACTGAATGCTGGCTCCACCGCCTAGTTGAACAGTAAAAGGAGTGTTCTGTAGATCCATCTGCATAAATGAAAGGCAAGGGTTAGTAATCAGAATCTGATACATCACCCCACACTTTCAAAATGCAGAGACTTGCACAGAACAAAAGATAAAAGCAGATAACTATTAGAAAGCAATAAAAATTAACATAAATTAAAAGCACTGCTGACTAAGCTATCTCAATGAATGTATGAATGATCTCAGAAGAAGGGTTTAAAATTTTGACCCTCTAAATGATCAATTTAAAATATTCAAAATTTTATATACGGATTGACATGACTGCTACTATAGCATTGATACGACTAGCCAAAGATGGAAAGAGAAACCATTCCTCAGCGGAGTCGCCAGAAATCTGTGGGCTCCGAAAATTCGGCCCCGGCCTCCGCTCGCTTTTCTTATTCGGCGAGGGAGTTTTAACGAACTAAGTTCCGGGGTAAATTTTGGAAGGCTGATGGGTTTGTAGATAAGACACCACCCAGAGATTTCGCCCTCATTTTGTGAGGACTTTATGATCTGAGTTCTGGTTTCCTATAGGCGCAAGCCCCTATAGTTAATTACCCATCCCGATCACGAAAGAGAACTTTCGATTAAGGCTAGTCGTCGATCATATACGTATAGAGATACGTGTTATCTGGAATATAGTAGCAGCAATAGGTTTCGGATGTTGGAAAATGGTTGGAAATTGAAGAGTTGAATTTTGAAGATTTGGATTGGAAAATCTGAGAAAATTTTATATTTAAAAATAGAAATTTCACCATCTAGCACTTAAAGCGGATGGTGGGGGAATGGATGATGGACCCGATCAAGATCCCATGGTTCCGTCGTCCCGGGCCATCGTGGTCCCTGGTCTACTTAGTCAGAGGAGGTAGTCGACCCAACCTGACAGAAGGATCCTTATTGGCAGCCATGGGTTGCTTCGTCCAAGGGGACCTTGTAGACCGGGGTTGAATGTTTGCTAAGGGGACAAATTTGAATCCACCTTAGCTAACAGAGGGCTTTGTGCCCTATCGATCATATCCTATTGATTCATATCTCAAAGATTTGATGTCAATAAGGAGCGTATTGGCTCTGGCCATAACCGGTATATCGTGGTGCCATTTGGCGGCAAAACCACTCGGTTCAGAGGGCCCTGGGTCAAAACCGTTTACCTGCAGTGCCATTTGGCGGCGAAACTGCCGGTTAGAGGACACGTACCACGTCCTTACTGACAAGAGATTGTTTGAGAATGGATCCTAGTGATATTTTCGACTAGGCATTTGGCTCTTTGTGAGCTAAAGTTTATTTGAATTTGTCCACCCCGGCAAACTGTTGCGGAGGGTGGATGAATTTTGCTTTAAGTATTTTGATGAATTTATTTCAATTTTAAATATTTTTAGATTTTTTTGAGATTTTGAAATTTTGGAGTTTTCTGGGATTTTGGGTGGAGCTTTGGAGTATTTGAAATGGACTTTTGGGAGACACTTGAAAATGTTTGGGAACCCCTCCGATTGAGATCTGCATTCAACACGGCCATCATCGGAGGTGTTCGGGATCATTCCTCTTTATGGATTGAACCCTGTCAATTCTGTCGGGCTGTCGACAGAGGATCGGGTTTCGTAGGTGTTATGCCCTTGTAAGTGAATTCTCTTGATTTAAGGCTTTGGAGGCTTGATATGAATATATTAAAACAAATATTCTGGTCGCCACGGTCACATATTTGTTTGTTGGTTCGAACCTTGTCGACTCCTATTGATCTATATAGAAGGATTGGGTTCGAACTTGAATTCACTTGTCAACCCGCGCAGCATCCCTAGACGTCACGTGTGTATCAATAACATGCTCGCCGGGGCCCATGCGGGTGTTTGGGGCATTTTGGAATTAAACCTTGTCTACTCCTTTTTACCTGCTAAGGAGGACCGGGTTTAAAATTTGATAACCCGCGCAGCATCCCTAGACGTCACGTGTGTACCAATATCACGCTCGCCGGGGCCCATGCGGGTGTTTGGGGCATTTTGTAATTAAACCTTGTCTACTCCTTTTTACCTGCTAAGGATGATCGGGTTTAAAATTTGATAACCCGCGCAACATCCTTAGACGTCACGTGTGTACCAATAACACGCTCGCCGGGGCCCATGCGGGTTGAGATTGTATTTTCCCCTTTAGTGTACCTATGTGTATACAATTTATAGTGCACGTGCAGGGATATTTATTTCAGACTTTGTTGACGCCTTCTATTCGCTTGTACGAATGTTGCAGATCCGGTGGCGTGGCGTAGCAGCTTCTGAATTTAATGGTTCGCTGCTTCGTACAACATTCATTGGCTCTTGCTACATATTTTGTAGGTACTAGCACTTATTAAAGTATCATCAATCTTTACTTATAACGGATCAACGTATTTTCTCGACATTGGACAATGATTGATTGTAAAGGTGTTGTGACATTCGTCGTCTTCACTTGAGTTGTATTACTTGCATGAAGTTCATTTGATTGAAATCACTTCAAGCAAATTACATTTAAACCCACAAGTCCTTAGCATATGCTTGTGTATGAATTGTCACAATCATTCATGCTCTCTGTAAATTGTTCTAGTCAAACAATTCGCATGATCCTTCACTATTATTTATGAGTGAATGATGCTAGAGGTCACACAATCTTCATTATCCTTGAACATAACTTGTAGTTTGAAAGGGACTCCATTGTTTGGATGATAATTTTACTAAGCATTTTGTGTCGATTGCTTGGCAACAATCATCTCCAATCACTTAAGAGCAATAGAGGTACATTGCTCTTATTCATATCATACCTCATTTGATTCAATTAATTTTTATTTAGGAGTGAGTTATGCTTTATGTTCGCAAAGCAACTATAATGCTTCAAAATTCTCAAATGATGGCTTTGTAACCAAGCCATACTCTTTCACTAATTTTTTTTTTATATGCTCACCAACATCTCTAATACAATTGAGATGATGATTGCAATTTTCATTGTTCAAAATTTTCATATTAAAGCATATGATCAATATATACATGAATATTTGACTTTATCATTCACATAATTCATGATAATTTTATTATTATGTTTTAATCCAAATTAAAATTAAAGTCAATTATTTAATTCTCATTTGAGTCCAATCTTCAAGTTTTGAGTTCATTTAATGTTGCAAATTCAAATTTCAAATTATTTATATTTGGTTCACTTGATGTTCCAACCCAATTTGATCCAAAATCATGTTCTTGCTTGAGTTCAGGTAACAAACTCAAGTCATATGTCCCATGTAGTCTTTGCAAGTTTAAGTATGAGTCCTCTTAGTCATCTTTTGCAAGTCCAAATTCAAGTTCAAGGTCCTTTACAAATTTGTACAAGTTCAAGTCATATTCACTTGATGTGTAAATCAAGTTCAAATTTGAGTTCAATGCAGTACCAAATTGAGACCTCTTGTACTTTGTCCCAATATTCATTTGATTTGATTTGCAAGTTCTCTTATTGCTTGAAATTGAATTAAAGTCATTTTATTAGCTCATATTCAAATATGAGCTCAAATTAAAATTGTCCCAAATTTTAGTGAAAATTTCGGCAGCCTCCCGGCGTTTCCCCTGTTTAGGGGAAAAACCAAGAGGCCGCCTACCCGCCACGTCACTAAAGACGTGCACGGTTGGTGTTGGTGTGACACCGCGACAGTGATTTTGTTATTTTTCTCCCACCACGCGCACTAAAGGCGTGCTTGGGGTTTTAAAAAGTATTTTTGAAAAGCAAAAATTTTGATTTCCCCCCGCCCGGGGGTACTTATAAGTTACCCCGCTTCGCCGTATGTACCGCACCGGGGTCCCATACCACCACGCGCACTAAAGGCGTGCTTGGGGCGGTTCTCCAGTTTGCCACGAACATTGAAGTAGGGTTTTGAGTTTAGAAAATTTCATACCTTCGCGGGGTTGTCGTTGTTGGCACATGGATCGAGGGGTCACTCGCCTACCTCGCCGTAGGTGTCGCACCGGGTTCCCTCATACCACGCTCACTAAAGGCGTGCTTAAGTGGTTTGCCGGTCCGACACGAACGCCGAGGAAAGAGAGTGGAGGGGGTAGCACTTTTCTTTCTCTCTTTTTTTTTTATTTTTTTCTCTTCTTTTTTTTTTTGGAGAAATCCTCTTTTTCTCTCTTTTTTTTTTGAAACTCTCTTTTTTTATCTTTTTTTTTTTTTTTGAAACTTCTTTTCTCTCTTTTTCTCTTCTTTATTTATTTTTTTTTAGAACTAAAATAAGCAATTGTTCAATAAACATGCTCACACTAGTTAATAAAACTATTTACAGAAAGTGATAAAAGAAAAGAGCACGAAAAGAAAAGATATTAATACATTTGCTATGTACACAAGCATGTCTCAAGTATATGTGTAAATGTGTTCACGGGTATGTGTATATACAAAAATAAATATAGATATTACCATTAATTAAAAAGAACTTTGACATTAATGCTTACAGTAATAAATGACACTATTAATAAAGTAAAACTTATTACTTATTATTATAGTTACTTTAAAATATTATACATATATGTATAAATAAAAACTAAGAGAGTATCATAAAACAGAATTTATATGAACATATATTTTATAGGCAGTCAATGGCAACACTTCAATTTGACTATAAAAATTAATTATGGAATCTCAAGATGGCTTTTGTCTTTTTTCCTTTAAGTATGCAAATGGATTCACATGGATGGAATATAGAGAAATCAACAGATATTCTCTTAAAAAAAAAAAAAAAAAAAAAAAAAAAAAAAAAAAAAAACAGATTTGTTGTATGAAAGTGGTTTAAGCAGATTTGAGTAAAGGAAAAAAACAAGGATGCTACTGTAGCCATAAGCCGAAAGAAACCTGCCTCTTACCCACGTTTACCACCTGGAATTCCACTGATATAAGCCAAAATAATAAAAGGAATAAAAAAGATAATAATAGTAATAAAAAAGGTGCGCAGCCATGAAAGCAAAACTTGCTATCACGTGTTGAAGGTAAGAAAAAGCAAAGGAAAGCAGAGGCTGTTGCGAACTTTTGCTGTATAAGAGGAAGAAGAAAGACTTGGAGTCTTGGACCTCTGTTTAAATAGCTTCTACTCCTTTGCCAAGTGCAGATCTTGTGCAGGTAGAGGAGGAAGGCAAACTTTCTTGTGAGAACAAAGAAGGTGACGGGTTTCAGCGTATGGTTTGTGAGAGGAAACGAGGATTCAGTCACCGTGAAAGATTTCGTGGGTATATAGTTGGAGGAAGAGATTAAGTGGAGAGGTGGTTTGCTGGTTCGAACTACCAGGAAGAGAAGAACGGCAGGCTTCTACGATCTATTTTTAAGGGAGAGATTGGAGAGCTAAGGAAGTAGTTTCGGCAGAGCTCCTCTGTCTGGGATCAAGATTCATAAAAAAAAAAATCTCGAGTCATTATTCTTCCTCTCTTTTAAACGGCGAGACTCTGCATTTGAAACGAGGCTGGCAACTCTCACCGAGGATTTGTTTCAGCGAGATTTGCGGATTTAGCATAAGATTTACAACAAAGGTCAATTGATACGAGGTAAGAGTTATAATGAGATTTGATATTCAAATTTACTTTGCATCGTTTTGGTTAGATTCATCTGTGATGTGAATAATGATTTTCCTTAATTGGTAATTGCATTAATTAATGAACATATTGATGCACAGCCACTTAAACAGTCTTGATTTGCGAGATTTCCTCGGGATTTGTGCGCATGTCACCTCGAAATGCGTGTAGTCACCTCGTTTAACGTGTCAGATTCATCAAACATAGATATTAGGCAAATTGGTAGAGCATTTAGGGTATTGCCGACATCCCGGTCGTAATGGTGCAGTCCGTTTTGCCATCAGACGTCGTTTGGGCGACAACGAGGCTTAATTTCGTTCGAAATGTATGCTATCTGTTTATCGATCCGACGTCGTTCGAGCATTGACGAGGCATCATTTCTATCGTAACACAGGTCTTTATATCATGTTTGCATTGCCTAGAAATTTATCATCATCTCAGATGATCCAAATTTATCAAATAAAATGTATATTCCGAATGCCAAAGACGTTCCGGACGCAATGATGCTATCCGTTTCCTGATCCGACATCATTCGATCAGCCTCACACTTTAATTTTAGGTGTCGATCATCAAACACATTCTTAGTGAAATTGAGCCTTTCTCCAAATTAGTAAAATTCCAATATAAGATTAAATATGTGATTCTCTTCTCAGCATATATTTTGACACTATAAGTCTTCTCGATATTTTTAGTATTTTGAAGAAGCTTGATTCTTAAGTGGCAAGAATCATTTATGCTTACAACATTCCTTCCTATGATATCCTCCTTAGTCATTCCTTGAGATGGTAGAATGATACCCAATGCAGTCCATATTAAAATTAAATTATCTTTATCATCTCTACGATCTTGTGGAATAAACAACAAGAAATACGAAATAATTTTTGTAGATGATATGGCGGAACTTTATAATTGAGCCTTAAGATAGAATTCTGACCCAATAGGTTGCTTTCTAGAACTGCCCTGCGATGCCTTTCATCCAAGTTATCCTCCAAAACACCGTCGATGGCTTTAATTTCCAATGGAGATCCTTTGCAATCATCAATATGACAAGCCCATTCGAATTGTTATCGAATTTTACTACCATAATTCTCAAAAGCCAAAGGGACGAGCATCTTCTTCCATTTACTTTTATCTTGTCATCCTATCAAACGCCATCCAGCACAAGAAAGAACTTTTGGATATTATCTCAGTCCGAAGATTATCTTGAAGTGTCTCAAGTGTCTCCATACGAGGCCTTTCCTTCTTAAAAGATTCCAACATATAGGCAATGACTCTTTTTTTTTTATATCAAAGTTGTTGGAAACACAAACCCACGTTTTAAGATCAAATTCCTTTGTCATTTCATCATCATAAACATGTTGTAGGAGAGTTGTCTTTTCCATACTGTCATGGCCCACTATAGATAGAAGAGAAATGCTTATGTACAAATCAGCCCCCCATTAATAGAAGCTTGGTGTTCGTCATTTAATTTGCTTCATCGACTAGTGCATAATCAAATTTAATGCAATCCATATTCAAATTGAATCCTTTTTATCAAATTTAAGATTCGGGTTGGTTGTAGGGGTCAACAAATGCCCCCCAACAAATGTGGTACGCGCCTAGAGCGAATCACGTTTGTTGTATATCAGTTGACGGTCTTTAGTAGATTCTCCCTCTTTTTTTTTTTACCTTTTTATTATTTTTTTTTGTTACAATTTTTGTTATCATTACCGCCTTTTGATGCATTCTTCTTATTTTTCTCGTGCAGGGAATGTTCCACTGGCAGAGACCTGACGATCTGCCTCCAGGCGAGCCCAGTGAGGATGCCATCTGGGAGGCCATTGACAGACATGATCCTCAGGGCAGTGTTGATGTTAGAGATAGACTGGAGCAGCACCAGGACATGCTGCGAGGGCGAGACATTTTTCACGACTTTTTTGCCCGCTTCCCCCTACTCCAAGAGCTTCCTCAGGGTTCTGTTGCCTTTGAGAACCCAGAGAGGTGGGTCACCAGTCTTAGACTGCAGTACGGGGAGTACCACCCGTTAAAGAGTTCTTTGGCACAGGTTGGCTGGGGTACCTGTGATGTTTTAGTGCCAGCAGCGGACACACTCGAGCCAGTTGGGCAGTCGAGTCTACTTTGCCACCGTCAGCTACAGTCGTCACCCCCTCTAGAGTGGCCGAGGGACTCCGCAGTCGGACAGATTCTGAGCCCAGTCAGCGGCTATGTTTCTTGGGCCCGGTACGTACTCCAGGCGCACAGGGAGACTCTTCGAGCGGCGGGGATTTACGAGGCAGTGTATGTCTCGCTGTTCGACTACGGGCGTCTTTCTTCTTCTTGGGCCCGGGGTTTGGTTGAGTTTTGGGATGCCGGTTGTGGTACTTGCTGGATTGGAGCAGAGGAGCTTACAGTCACCCTTTTAGACCTACAGATGGTCTCCGGGCTTCCAGTTTTTGGGCATAGTTTTGAGGAGTGTGTACCTCCGGATGAGCAGTTGTTTCATAGAGTTTCTTCACTAGACAGTGATAGGAGAGGCAGACTGTTACTACCTGATGTTTACCCCAGGCTTCTTCAGCACTACCGTCAGACTTTTCGGTCAGCACGAGGTTTGCATATGCGCTCCCGGGCACCATGCCTGTAGGTGTTTGGGTTAGTAGTTTCCTCCAAGAGAGGTTTTTGTTTCCAGCAGCTGCATCACTACACGACCCATTTGACTTTGGGTTACAGCGCGGCACTTTTTTGATAGAGGAGACTGCCGAGCCTTTTCTTTCCACTAGCCTGGTTTCTCCAGCTTTACCAGGTGTTGACGAGGACTTACTGCTAGCAGGGTTTTTAGCGCTTTGGCTCAGCACCTTCGTGCTTCCGCTCATGATGGGGTCTTTGAGGTGCAGCATCCTTCTAGCAGCTAGTTAGTTGTTGGAGCGATAGAGGCTTGCTCTTGCTCCTGCCGTCCTTGCCAGAGTATACAGAGTTTTACGGACTACGTCTGAGGCTGGCTCTTTGGATGTACGTGATTCGGCTTTGCCATGGCAGTACTTGTATGCTTGGATTCACTTGCATGTCCAGGGAGCCTTTTCCTGTTTAGAGACTCCGACCTACTTTCTGCAGAGAGGATTCCCTACTGTTTTACAGTTCTTTCAGGCGTCTTCTACTTTTGAGTCGGAGATGATTAGGTTGTTATTCTTTGCTCCGCAGTCAGTCTCAGATCGGTTTGCCTTGGTACACCAGCCGGACACAGTTAGCTTGCCACCCCACTAGAGGGGTATAATTCTAGTTGACGGAGTTGATCATAGAGGTAGACGTACACTTTTGCTCCGTAGTCAGAGTTTGGCGGTTGCTGAGTACTTCATCAGCATGCGCCCAGGATGGTTGTGTCACCGTTGGGGTGGCTTTGTGACGTTAGAGGGCTACCAGCCCAATAGGGTGGCCAGGCAGTTTGGGTTTTCACAGGCTACGGCTTACGACGGGCGGGTACCCCTCCCAGGAGTCACAGATGTATTACACATGGGGACTGTTCCGTCAGAGACTCGTTTTTACATTGCCGCTGTGACTTGGGCGCACTTACTGAGGCTGGGGACAGGTTCTAGTTTTCTTTTAGCCCAGCCGTCTGCTCAGACAGGAGTCAGTTACACCCGACTATCGTGGGTACGGTTGTCTTTCGGATCTGCTTTGGAAAACACGGTGCTAGGAGGTACGAGCGTCGGGTACGGGAGCTCGGATCGTCGAGGGGACGTAGGTCCCGTCGGAGTCTTCCTGAGGCTGCTGGTGATAGAGGTACTTCCCTATCACTTATCCTTTTTTCTTCTTGTCAGCATTAGATTGATAGATATTTGGTCATTTGATATATATTTCCTTGGTGCAGGGACACACATTGAGGCTCATGCCACTTCTACATACGTTGTTCCTTCTCCTGCCAGAGTTCCAGCCGTGGCACCTGCACCACCTTAGGCAGAGTCTTCTCGCCGCCGGGCTAGCTCTCAGCTTGTTACCTCTTCTAGGAGGTCTGTGGATGCTCGCCCCTCTCCTAGGGATCTTGGGGAGGATGCACAAGAGCCTAGGAGGTCAGACTTCACGGGGTACAGTACACCAGGACCCCTACGACTTTTCTTTTTCGGTGGACCCCTACGGGTCGTTCTGTCCCGGTGAGTCTTCTGGTACCGGTGCCACTTTTCTTTCGGAGTTCTTTGAAGGGCCTCCACACACACTGTCGCCGTTAGGCTTGGTGCCCACGGAGTTCTCCTTCTTCTCTGAGGGCCACCCGACCGACTTTGCGAGCTCTTCTCCTGTCCCTGTCAGCTACTCGACCGACCTCGTAGGACCTTCTTTTACTTCAGCCAGTCACCCAGCCGACCTTGCGGGTCCTTCAGTTCCAGCCAGTTACTCAGTCGAATCTGCGGGTCCCTCCACAGGTATGTATTTATTATAAGTCAATTTATTTTAAATGCATTATTATAATATTTTCTCCATATTAATTGATTCCAATCTTTTGTGCAGTTCCTACGGGATATGATTACACTTAAGAGATAGACTGCCTAGTTTCTCTACCTCCGACTTCCATGAGCACTAGGATGTGTAGTGATTTGGTGCTGCCTCTGAGGACGTTAGTTTTCAGTTTTGACCCCAGGTCTCCAGAGTCTTGGCGCGACTTTTCTTCTACTGCCAACCAACTCCTTGGCCTACTCGCCAAGTATGGGGTGAGCACCACTGAACTACTTTTTTGGGAGGCGGTGTGCCGTGAGGCAGAGTCCTGCATTTGGCAACTAAGCTCCCTCACGATCCCCTCACGGCACACCGCCTCCCAAAAAAGGTGATCGAGAGGGAGCTTAGTTGCCAAATGCAGGACTCTGCCTCACGGCACACCGCCTCCCAAAAAAGTAGCTCAGTGGTGCTCACCCCATACTTGGCGAGTAGGCCAAGGAGTTGGTTGGCAGTAGAAGAAAAGTCGCGCCAAGACTCTAGAGACCTGGGGTCAACACTGAAAACTAACGTCCTCAGAGGCAGCACCAAATCACTACACATCCTAGTGCTCATGGAGGTCGGAGGTAGAGGAACTAGGCAGTCTATCTCTGAAGTGTAATCATATCCCGCATGAACTGCACAAAAGATTGAAATCAATTAATATGGAGAAAATATTATAATAATGCATTTAAAATAAATTGACTTATAATAAATAGATACCCGTGGAGGGACCCGCAGAGTCGACTGAGTAACTGGCTGGAACTGAAAAAGGACCCGCAAGGTCGGCTGGGTGACTGGCTGAAGTAAAAGGTCCCACGAGGTCAGTCGAGTAGCTGACAGGGACAGGATAAAAGCTCGCAAAGTCAGTCGGGTGGCCCTCAGGGAAGAAGGAGAACTCCGTGGGCACCAAGCCTAACGGCGGCAGTGTGTGTGGAGGCCCTCCAAAGAACTCCGAAAGCAAAGTGACACTGGTACCAGAAGACTCATCGGGACAGAACGACCCGTAGGGGTCCACCGAAAAAGAAAAGTCGTTAGAGGGTTCTGGTGTACTATACCCCGTGAAGTCTGACCTCCTAGGCTGCTGTGCATCCTCCCCAAGATCCCTAGGAGAGGGGCGAGCATCTACAGACCTCCTAGAAGAGGTAACAAGCTGAGAACTAGCCCGGCGACGAGAAGACTCTGCCTGAGGTGGCGTAGGTGCCACGTCTGGAACTCTGGCAGGAGAAGGAACAACGTCTGTAGAAGTGGCATGAGCCTCAATGTGTGTCCCTGCACCAAGGAAATATATATCAAATGACCAAATATCTATCAATCTAAATGCTGACAAGAAGAAAAGAGGATAAGGGATAGGGAAGTACCTCTATCACCAGCAGCCTCTGGAAAACTCCGACGGGACCTACGTCCCCTCGACGATCCAAGATCCTGTACCCGACGCTCGTACCTCCTAGCGCCGTGTTCCAAAGCAAGTCCGAAAGACAACCGTACCCACGATAGTCGGGTGTAATTGACTCCTGTCTAAGCAGACGGCTGGGCTAAAAGAAAACTAGAACCTGTCCCCAGCCTCAGTAAGTGCGCCCAAGTCACAGCGGCAACGTAAAAACGAGTCTCTGACGGAACAGTCCCCATGTGTAATACATCTGTGACTCCTGGGAGGGGTACCCGCCCGTCGTAAGCCGTAGCCTGTGAAAACCCAAACTGCTTGGCAACCCTATTGGGCTGGTAGCCCTCTAACGTCACAAAGCCACCCCAACGGTGACACAACCATCCTGGGCGCATGCTGATGAAGTACTCAGCAACTGCCAAACTCTGACTACGGAGCAAAAGTGTACATCTACCTCTATGATCAACTCCGTCAACTAGAACTATACCCCTCTGGTGGGGTGGCAAGCTAACTGTGTCCGGCTGGTGTACCAAGGCAAACCGATCTAAGACTGACTGCGGAGTAAAGAAGAACAACCTAATCCTCTCCGACTCAAAAGTAAAAGACGCCTGAAAGAGCTGTAAAACAGTAGGGAACCCTCTCTGCAGAAAGTAGGTCGGAGTCTCTAAACAGGAAAAGGCTCCTTGGACATGCAAGTGAATCCAGACATACAAGTACTGCCATGGCAAAGCCGAATCACGTACATCCAAAGAGCCAGCATCAGACGTAGTCCGTAAAACTCTGTATACTCTAGCAAGGACGGCAGGAGCAAGAGCAAGCCTCTATCGCTCTAACAACTGACTAGCTGCTAGAAGGATGCTGCACCTCAAAGACCTCATCCTGATCGGAAGCACGAAGGTGCTGAGCCAAAGCGCTAAAAACCCTGCTAGCAGTAAGTCCTCGTCAACACCTGATAAAGCTGGAGAAACCAGGCTAGTGGATGGAAAAGGCTCGGCAGTCTCCTCTGTCAAAAAAGTGCCGCGCTGTAACCTAAAGTCAAATGGGTCGTGTAGTGATGCAGCTGCTGGAAACAAAAACCTCTCTTGGAGGAAACTACTAACCCAAACACCTACAGGCATGGTGCCCGGGAGCGCATATGCAAACCTCGTGCTGACCGAAAAGTCTGACGGTAGTGCTGAAGAAGCCTGGGGTAAACATCAGATAGTAACAGTCTGCCTCTCCTATCACCGTCTAGTGAAGGAACTCTATGAAACAACTGCTCATCCGGAGGTACACACTCCTCAAAACTATGCCCAAAAACTGGAAGCCCGGAGACCATCTGTAGGTCTGAAAGGGTGACTGTAAGCTCCTCTGCTCCAATCCAGCAAGTACCACGACCGGCATCCCAAAACTCAACTAGACCCCGGGCCCAAGAAGAAGGAAGACGCCCGTAGTCGAACAGCGAGACATACACTGCCTCGTAAATCCCCGCCGCTCGAAGAGTCTCCCTGTGCGCCTGGAGTACGTACCGGGCCCAAGAAACATAGCCGCTGACTGGGCTCAGAATCTGTCCGACTGCGGAGTCCCTCGGCCACTCTAGAGGGGGTGACGACTGTAGCTGACGGTGGCAAAGTAGACTCGACTGCCCAACTGGCTCGAGTGTGTCCGCTGCTGGCACTAAAACATCACAGGTACCCCAGCCAACCTGTGCCAAAGAACTCTCTAACGGGTGGTACTCCCCGTACTGCAGTCTAAGACTGGTGACCCACCTCTCTGGGTTCTCAAAGACAACAGAACCCTGAGGAAGCTCTGGGAGTAGGGGGAAGCGGGCAAAAAAGTCGTGAAAAATGTCTCGCCCTCGCAGTATGTCCTGGTGCTGCTCCAGTCTATCTCTAACATCAACACTGCCCTGAGGATCATGTCTGTCAATGGCCTCCCAGATGGCATCCTCACTGGGCTCGCCTGGAGGCAGATCGTCAGGTCTCTACCAGTGGAACATTCCCTGCACGAGAAAAATAAGAAGAATGCGCCAAAAGGCAGTAATGATAACAAAAATTCCAACAAAAAAATAATAATAAGCTAAAAAAAAAGAGGGAGAATCTACTAAAGACCGTCAACTGATATACAACAAACGTGATTCGCTCTAGGCGCATACCACATTTATTGGGGGGCATTTGTTGACCCCTACAACCAACCCGAATCTTAAATTTGATAAAAAGGATTCAGTTTGAATATGGATTGCATTAAATTTGATTATGCACTAGTCGAGGAAGCAAATTAAATGACGAACACCAAACTTCTATTAATGGGGGGCTGATTTGTATAGAAACATTTCTCTTCTGTCTATAGTAGGCCATGGCAGTATGGGAAAGACAACTCTCCTACAACATGTTTATGAAGATGAAATGACAAAGGAATTTGATCTTAAAACGTGGGTTTGTGTTTCCAACAACTTTGATATAAAAAAAAAAGAGTCATTGCATATATGTTGGAATCTTTTAAGAAGGAAAGGCTTCGTTTGGAGACACTTGAGACACTTCAAGATAATCTTCGGACTGAGATAATATCCAAAAGTTCTTTCTTGTGCTGGATGGCGTTTGAGAGGATGACAATATAAAAGTAAATGGAAGAAGATGCTCGTCCCTTTGGCTTTTGAGAATTATGGTAGTGAAATTCGATAACAATTCGATTGGGCTTGTCATATTGATGATTGCAAAGGATCTCCATTGGAAATTAAAGCCATCGACGGTGTTCTGGAGGATAACTTGGATGAAAGGCATCGCAGGGCAGTTCTAGAAAGCAACCTATTGGGTCAGAATTCTATCTTAAGGCTCAATTATAAAGTTCCGCCAAATTATCTACAAAAATTATTTCGTATTTCTTGTTGTTTATTCCACAAGATCGTAGAGATGATAAAGATAATTTAATTTTAATATGGACTGCATTGGGTATCATTCAACCATCTCAAGGAATGACTAAGGAGGATATCAGAGGAATGAATGTTGTAAGCATAAATGATTCTTGCCACTTAAGAATCAAGCTTCTTCAAAATACTAAAAATATCGAGAAGGCTTATAGTGTCAAAATATATGCTGAGAAGAGAATCACATATTTAATCTTATATTGGAATTTTACTAATTTGGAGAAAGCCTCAATTTCACTAAGAATGTGCTTGATGATCGACACCTAAAATTAAAGTGTGAGGCTGATCGAATGATGTCGGATCAGGAAACGGATAGCATCATTGCGTCCGGAACGTCGTTGGCATTCAGAATACACACTTTATTTGATAAATTTGGATCATCTGAGATGATGATAAATTTCTAGGCGATGCAAACATGATATAAAGACCTGTGTTACGATAGAAATGATGCCTCGTCAATGCTCGAACGACGTCGGATCGATAAACAGATAGCGCCTTTGCGTTCGAAACATCGTCGACATTCAGAATGTACATTTTATTTTATTAAATTGGATCGTTTGAGGCAGTGTCACAAATTTTAAAGACGATTCAAATATATTATGGAGGCCTACATTTCGAGGGAAATTAAGCCTCGTCGTCGCCCAAACGACGTCTGATGGCAAAACGGACTGCACCATTACGACCGGGATGTCGGCAATACCCTAAATGCTCTACCAATTTGCCTAATATCTATGTTTGATGAATCTGACACGTTAAACGAGGTGACTACATGCATTTCGAGGTGACATGCGCACAAATCCCGAGGAAATCTCGCAAATCAAGATTGTTCAGTGGCTGTGCATCAATATGCTCATTAATTAATGCAATTACCAATTAAGGAAAATCATTATTCACATCACAGATGAATCTAACCAAAACGATGCAAAGTCAATTTGAATATCAAATCTCATTATAACTCTTACCTCGTATCAATTGACCTCTGCTGTAAATCTTATGCTAAATCCGCAAATCCCGCTGAAACAAATCCTCGGTGAGAGTTGCCAGCCTTGTTTCAAATGCAGAGTCTCGCCGTTTAAAAGAGAGGAAGAATAATGACTCGAGATTTTTTTTTTATGAATCTTGATCCCAAACAGAGGAGCTCTGCCGAAACTACTTCCTTAGCTCTCCAATCTCTCCCTTAAAACCAGATCGTAGAAGCCTGCCATTCTTCTCTTCCTGGTAGTTCGAACCAGCAAACCACCTCTCCACTTAATCTCTTCCTCCAACTGTATACCCACGAAATCTTTCACGGTGACTGAATCCTCGTTTCCTCTCACAAACCATACGCTGAAACCCGTCACCTTCTTTGTTCTCACAAGAAAATTTGCCTTCCTCCTCTACCTGCACAAGATCTGCACTTGGCAAAGGAGTAGAAGCTATTTAAACAAAGGTCCAAGACTCCAAGGCTTTCTTCTTCCTCTTATACAACAAAAGTTCGCGACAGCCTCTGCTTTCCTTTGCTTTTTCTTATCTTCAACACGTGATAGCAAGTTTTGCTTTCATGGCTGCGCACCTTTTTTATTATTATTATTATCTTTTTTATTCCTTTTATTATTTTGGCTTATATCAGTGGAATTCCAGGTGGTAGAACGTGGGTAAGAGGCAGGTTTCTTTCGGCTTATGGCTACAGTAGCATCCTTGTCTTTTCCCTTACTCAAATCTGCTTAAACCACTTTCATACAACAAATCTGTTTTTTTTTTTTTTTTAGAGAATATCTGCTGAATTCTCTATATTCCATCCATATGAATCCATTTGCATACTCAAAGGGAAAAAGACAAAAGCCATCATGAGATTCCATAGTTAATTTTTATAGTCAAATTGAAGTGTTGCCATTGACTGCCTATAAAATATATGTTCATATAAATTCTGTTTTATGATACTCTCTTAGTTTTTGTTTATACATATATGTATAATATTTTAAAGTAAATATAATAATAAGTAATAAGTTTTACTTTATCAATAGTGTCCTTTATTACTGTAAGCATTAATGTCAAAGTTCTTTTTAATTAATAGTAATATCTATATTTATTTTTGTATATACACATACCCGTGAGCACATTTACACATATACTTGAGACATTCTTGTGTACATAGCAAATGTATTAATATCTTTTCTTTTCGTGATATTTTCTTTTGTCACTTTCTTTAAATAGTTTTATTAACTAGTGTGAGCATGTTTATTGAACAATTGCTTATTTTAGTTCTTAAAAAAAAATAAAAAAAAGAAGAGAAAAATAGATAAAAGAAGTTTAAAAAAAAAAGAGAGATATAAAAAAAAGGAGTTTCAAAAAAAAAAAAAGAGAAAAAGAGGATTTCTCCAAAAAAAAAAAGAAGAGAAAAAAAAAATAAAAAAAAAAGAGAAAGAAAGAAAAGTGCTACCCCCTCCACTCTCTTTCCTCGGCGTTCGTGTCGGACCGACAAACCACCTAAGCACGCCTTTAGTGAGCGTGGTAGGAGAAAACCCGGTGCGACACCTATGGCAAGGTAGGCGAGTGACCCCTCGATCCATGTGCCAACCACGACAACCCTGCGAAGGTATGAAATTTTCTAAACTCAAAACCCTACTTCAATGTTCGTGGCAAACCGGAGAACCGCCCCAAGCACGCCTTTAGTGTGCGTGGTGGGATGGGACCCCGGTGCGGCACGTACGGCGAAGCGGGGTAACTTATAAGTACCCCCGGGCGGGGAAAATCAAAATTTTGCTTTTCAAAAATACTTTTTAAAACCCCAAGCACGCCTTTAGTGCGCGTGGTGGGAGAAAAACAACAAAATCACCGCCGCGGTGTCTCACCAACACCAACCGTGCACGTCTTTAGTGACGTGGCGGGTAGGCGGCCTCTTGGTTTTTTCCCCTAAACGAGGGAGACGCCGGGAGGCTGCCGAAATTTTCACTGAAATTTGGGACAATTTTAATTTGAGCTCATATTTGAATATGAGCTAATAAAATGACTTTAATTCAATTTCAAGCAATAAGAGAACTTAAAAATCAAATCAAATGAATATTGGGACAAAGTACAAGAGGACTCAATTTGGGACTGCATTGAATATGAACTCAGACTTGGACTCAAATTTGAACTTGATTTACACATCAAGTGAATATGACTTGAACTTGTACAAATTTGTAAAGGACCCTGAACTTGAACTTGGACTTGCAAAAGATGACTAAGAGGACTCATACTTAAACTTGCAAAGACTACATGGGACATATGACTTGAGTTTGTTACCTGAACTCAAGCAAGGACATGATTTTGGATCAAATTTGGTTGGAACATCAAGTGAACCAAATACAAATAATTTGAAATTTGAATTTGCAACATTAAATGAACTCAAAACTTGAAGATTGGACTCAAATGAGCATTAAATAATTGACTTTAATTTTAATTTGGATTAAAACATAATAAAAATTATCATGAATTATGTGAATGATAAAGTCAAATATTCATGTATATATTGATCATATGCTTTAATATGAAAATTTTGGACAATGAAAATTGCAATCATCATCTCAATTGTATTAGAGATGTTGGTGAGCATATAAAAAAAAATGGTGAAAGAGTATGACTTGGTTACAAAGCCATCATTTGAGAATTTTGAAGCATTATAGTTGCTTTGCAAACATAAAACATAACTCACTCCTAAATAAAAATTAATTGAATCAAATGAGGTATGATATGAATAAGAGCAATGTACCTCTATCATGCTCTTAAGTGATTGGAGATGATTGTTGCCAAGCAATCGACACAAAATGCTTAGTAAAATTATCATCCAAACAATGGAGTCCCTTTCAAACTACAAGTTATGATCAAGGATAATGAAGATTGTGTGACCTCTAGCATCATTCACTCATAAATGATAGTGAAGGATCATGCGAATTGTTTGACTAGAACAATCCACAAAGAGCATGAATGATTGTGACAATTCATACACAAGCATATGCTAAGAACTTATGGGTTTCAATGTAATTTGCTTGAAGTGATTTCAATCAAATGAACTTCATGCAAGTAATACAACTCAAGTGAAGACGACGAATGTCACAACACCTTTACAATCAATCATTGTCCAATGTCGAGAAAATACGTTGATCCGTTATAAGTAAAGATTGATGATACTTCAATAAGTGCTAGTACCTACAAAATATGTAGCAAGAGCCAATGAATGTTGTACGAAGCAGCGAACCATTAAATTCAGAAGCTGCTACGCCACGCCACCGGATCTGCAACATTCATACAAGCGGACAGAAGGCGTTAACAAAGTCTGAAATAAATACCCCCGCACGTGCACTATAAATTGTATACACATAGGTACACTAAAGGGGAAAATACAATCTCAACCCGCATAGGCCTCGGCGAGCGTGTTATTGGTACACACGTGACGTCTAGGGATGCTGCGCAGGTTATCAAATTTTAAACCCGATCCTCCTTAGCAGGTAAAAAGGAGTAGACAAGGTTTAATTACAAAATGCCCCAAACACCCGCATGGGCCCCGGCGAGCGTGTTATTGGTACACACGTGACGTCTAGGGATGCTGCGCGGGTTATCAAATTTTAAACCCGATCCTCCTTAGCAGGTAAAAAGGAGTAGACAATGTTTAATTACAAAATGCCCCAAACACCCGCATGGGCCCCGGCGAGCGTGTTATTGATACACACATGACGTCTAGGGATGCTGCGCTGGTTGACAAGTGAATTCAAGTTCGAACCCAATCCTTCTATATAGATCAATAGGAGTCGACAAGGTTTGAACCAACAAACAAATATGTGGCCGTGGCGACCAGAATATTTGTTTTAATATATTCATATCAGGCCTCCAAAGCCTTTAATCAAGAGAATTCACTTACAAGGGCATAACACCTACGAAACCCGATCCTCTGTCGACAGCCCGACAGAATTGACAAGGTTCAATCCATAAAGAGGAATGATCCCGAACACCCCGATGATGGCCGTGTTGAATGCAGATCTCAACCGGAGGGGTTCCCAAACATTTTCAAGTGTCTCCCAAAAGTCCATTTCAAATACTCCAAAGCTCCACCCAAAATCCCAGAAAACTCCAAATTTTCAAAATCTCAAAAAAATCTAAAAATATTTAAAATTGAAATAAATTCATCAAAATACTTAAAACAAAATTCATCCACCCTCCGCAACAGTTTGCCGGGGTGGACAAATTCAAATAAATTTTAGCTCACAAAGAGCCAAATGCCTAGTCGAAAATATCACTAGGATCCATTCTCAAACAATCTCTTGCCAATAAGGACGTGGTACGTGTCCTCTAACCGGCAGTTTCGCCGCCAAATGGCACTGCAGGTAAACGGTTATGACCCGGGGCCCTCTGAACCGAGTGGTTTTGCCGCCAAATGGCACCACGATATACCGGTTATGACCAAAGCCAATACGCTCCTTATTGACATCAAATCTTTGAGATATGAATCAATAGGATATGATCGATAGGGCACAAAGCCCTCTGTTAGCTAAGGTGGATTCAAATTTGTCCCCTTAGACAAACATTCAACCCCGGTCTACAAGGTCCCCTTGGACGAAGCAACCCATGGCTGCCGATAAGGATCCTTCTGTCAGGTTGGGTCGACTACCTCCTCTGACTAAGTAGACCAGGGACCACGATGGCCCGGACGACGGAATCATGGGATCTTGATCGGGTCCATCATCCATTCCCCCACCATCCGCTTTAAGTGCTAGATGGTGAAATTTCTATTTTTAAATATAAAATTTTCCCAGATTTTCCAATCCAAATCTTCAAAATCCAATTCTTCAATTTCCAACCATTTTCCAACATCCGAAACCTATTGTTGCTACTATATTCCAGATAACACGTATCTCTATACGTATCTGATCGACGACTAGCCTTAATCGAAAGTTCTCTCTCATGATCGGGAGGGGTAATTAACTATAGGGGCTTGCGCCTATAGGAAACCAGAACTCAGATCATAAAGTCCTCACAAAATGAGGGCGAAATCTCTGGGTAGTGTCTTATCTACAAACCCATCTGCCTTCCAAAATTTACCTCGGAACTTAGTTCGTTAAAACTCCCTCGCCGAATAAGAAAAGCGAGTGGAGGCCGGGGCCGAATTTTCGGAGCCCACACTTGGCATGTTTAGAAAACATCCTAGGGTCTAGCTTCATATTGTAGTTTAAATTTGGCATGCATACCATTGCTTAGATAGCAAATTTTCACTGTTTTTGTCACTATTTTTGCATTTCCTGCACTCATTTAGTTGGGTTAGATCATAATTAACTAGCATCTTAGTGTTGACCTTTTGTTGGAAAGGTTCCTAAGTGTTTAGAACAACTTTGGCCTGATTGAACCCTGCTGTCCACACCTTCCAGCCGCTGTTAAGCTTCTTTTAGAAGACTCTTAGGCCTTGCGTAGTTGCTGTCCAGTGAAGCAAACCCCTCCATAACTTTTAGGCGACTTAAATCCTTGTTGAAAGTTGCTGTCCGCTTCCAACCAGCAACTTATAGAAGCTTTAGGACCCTTCTACCTTAGTGTCTAGGTGCTGCCCACCATCTCGTTACCTATCCTAGTGACCCCTAAACTTTCCCCATGGATCCACAGCATCTCCAAGCTACCTTAGACCTTATTTTGGGACAATTGGGCACCGTTACTCAACAAATCCGCAACACCCAAACCGATCTAGCTGACTTTAGGCGCCACACGAGTGACCGATTAGATAATATCGAACGTAACAGGAATCCTGCGATTTATACTCCCTCGAGACCTCACTCACCTTTTGGCGACGACCACCGACCCGATCATGAACCCCCGCGAGATCCCGGACGTTTTCAAGACCATTACCAACGCAACCCAAGACCACATCAAGAACCTATAGGAGACGACAACACTTAGAGAGACAACGACGCTCAATTATTGAAAAATATTAGGATTGATGCCCCAACGTATGACGGGACCCTTGACCCTCAAGTTTTCCTCGATTGGCTCAAGTCGATGGATAGTTACTTTAAGTGGTACAACATCTCGGAATCAAAGAAAGTCAGGTTCGCTGAAATGAAGCTCACGGGTCGAGCCAACCTTTACTGGACCAATCTGGAGAACATGCGTGAATCTCAAGGAGAATACCCGATAAGTGATTGGAGAACCATGAAGCAAGAACTTAGGAGAAAATACCTACCACCTTCCTACTACCCTAAGCTTCTGGATAAGTGGAATCGGCTAACTCAGGGGAGCAAATCAGTTAAGGATTACATCTCCGCCTTCGACGATTTCCTGATTCGTTGCAACGGCAAGGAATCTGCTACCCCAACACAGATCCTGTCTATGTTTAGAGCTGGCCTTCGGGAAGATCTTCGCACTGAACTGTTTGCTAGGGGAATAGACACACTAGAGGCCGCTTGCAGCCTGGTACTTGACCTAGAGGAGTCCAAAACCCATTCCCACACTAGGCAGTTCGACTCCCGACCCAACCCGTATCGCTCTTCCACCAACCAACCTCAAAGCCGACCCCCAAACTCGACCGGTAGCCGACCCACTGCTAGTTCAGCCCCTCATCGTCCCGACCTTAAGGGTAAAGCACCTGAACGAGACACCCCGAAACCCAATTCTGGAACCAAGTGTCATAGGTGTCATGGGTATGGACACATTGCCTCACAATGTTCCAGTCCCTATAAGGTCACCATAATAGAAGAGGTTGATGACGACGAGGACGAGCCCGATACTGCTTAGTTCACCATGTGGATGAAGAGGAAGATTCTTTTACGGAGGATGAACCTGTCACCCTGCAAGTCGTTAGATGTGCGCTGTCTCAACCCAAGCCGAGTGATAATTGGAGAAGAACAGCCATTTTTCACACCTTTACTAAGATCGGGGATAAGAACTGTAAGGTTATTGTCGATAGTGGAAGCTGCATCAACGCTGTCTCTTCAGCGATGATTTCTAAGCTCAACCTTAAAGCCACACCTCATCCAAATCCGTATAAGGTCGCCTGGATTAACTCGACTTCCATGGAAATCAAAGATAGGAGCCTTATCCCGCTCGAGTTTAATGGTTATCAGGAGAAAATTTGGTGTGATGTATTGACAATGGACGTGGATCAGATTATTCTTGGCCGCCCTTGGCTGTTTGACAACGATGTCCACATCTATGGGAGGACGAACACCTGCGTGTTCGAACACAACGGAAAGAAGATTAAGTTGATTCCCTCACAACCCCGACCCGATAAGAGTGAAACTAAGGTTATTCCCCCTAAGCCTAATAAGGGCTTACACTTCTTAACTGTGAAAGAAGTGGACATTGAGCTTCACCTCGGGTCACCCATGTACGCCCTGGTAGCAATGGAAGTAGATGACGATCATGAAAAGCAAGTCCCGGAAGAAGTAAAGCCCCTCCTAGAGACATTCGCTGATGTCTTCCCCGATGAGCTACTTGACCAACTTCCTCCCCTCAGAGACATCCAACATGTCATTGACTTAGTTCCTGGAGCATCCCTGCCTAACCTCCCTCACTACCGGATGAACCCAACGGAGCACGCTGAGCTAAAAAGGCAAGTAGATGAGCTTCTACAACGAGGATTTATTAAAGAAAGCCTTAGCCCATGTGCAGTTCCTGCCCTCCTAACTCCAAAGAAAGACGGCTCTTGGAGGATGTGTGTTGATAGCCGTGCTATCAACAAGATCACCGTTAAATATCGCTTTCCAATTCCCCGACTAGACGACATGCTCGACATGATGACGGGGGCAACGCTGTTCTCTAAAGTGGACCTTAAGAGCGGATATCATCAGATTAGGATCCGCCCGGGGGATGAATGGAAAAAGGCCTTAAAGACAAAAGACGGGTTGTATGAATGGATGGTCATGCATTTTGGTCTTAGTAACGCTCCTAGCACTTTCATGCGAATTATGACCCAAGTCCTACGACCTTTCCTCGAAAAATTCGTAGTCGTCTACTTTGATGATATCCTAATCTATAGTAAATCTGTAGACCAGCATTTGGGACACCTGAAACAAGTATGTGAGATTTTGAGGAAAGAACAGTTATATGCGAACCTTCAGAAGTGTGTGTTTCTTACTGATAGCGTCACCTTTCTCGGATTTATAATCTCATCTCGAGGAATCTCAGCCGACCCCGAGAAAGTTAGAGCGATCAACGAGTGGCATGAGCCTAAAACCATAAGAGATGTTCGGAGTTTTCATGGATTGGCCACATTCTACCGGAGGTTCATCAGGAATTTTAGTACTATCGTGGCACCCATAACTGACTGCCTAAAGAAAGGCGAGTTTCATTGGACATCAGCTGCCACTAAGGCCTTCAAGGACATTAAGAGGAAAATGGTGGAAGCCCCTGTTATGCGTCTCCCGGATTTTTCCAAATTGTTTGAGTAACCTGCGACGCGTTAGGAATCGGTATTGGAGGAGTTTTATCCTAAGAAGGACACCCAGTGGCGTATTTTAGCGAGAAATTAAATGACATCCGTCAGAGATATTCAACCTATGAAAAGGAATTTTATGCGGTCATCCAGTCCCTTAGATACTGGAGACATTACTTGCTGCCACAAGAATTTGTGATATTCTCTGATTATGAAGCCTTGAGGTACATAAACTCGCAGAAGAAGCTCAACGTCCGCCATGGTCGTTGGGTCGAGTTCTTGCAGGAGTACACGTACACAATTAGACACAAAGCTGGAAGTGAGAATAAAGCTGCGGATGCCCTTAGTAGGAGGCTGATGATAACCCAGGAGATGAAAGCTGAAGTCATTGGTTTTGAACGCCTCAAAGACGAGTATAAAGACTGCCCAAATTTTCAGGACACCTACTCCCTTTTGATCGATGGAGGAGAATGCACGATAGATGACTTCCTGATAGACAACGGGTACCTATTCAAAGCCCAGAAGCTCGGTGTTCCCCAAACCTCCCTTCGCGAATACCTCGTATGGGAATTACATGGTGGAGGTTTAGCTGGCCATTTTGGGCAGGCTAAAACTATCGCTGCTCTAGAAAATCGTTTCTATTGCCCAGCCTCAAACGCGATGTTGGTAGGCTCTTGAAGCGATGTCATATCTGCCAACTGGCTAAGCAGCGAAAGCAGAACACGGGACTCTATTCTCCACTTCCCGTACCTAGTCGCCCGTGGCAAGATGTAAGCATGGACTTCGTCCTAGGTTTACCCAAAATCACTAGGAAACATGATTCTGTCTTTGTGGTCGTGGATCGATTCTCTAAAATGACACACTTCCTCCCATGCTCCAAAACATTTGATGCTTCCCGGATCGCTAAGCTTTACTTTGACGAAATAATTAGGCTCCATGGCCTTCCTAAGACAATCGTATCTGATAGAGATGTTAAGTTCACAAGCTACTTCTGGAAAACCCTTTGGCACAAAATGGGGACAAAGCTCCAATTTTCCACTGCATTTCACCCCCAAACCGATGGCCAAACTGAGGTTATCAATAGAAGTCTAGGGAATCTTTTAAGGACTTTGGTAGGAGAAAACCTTAGGGATTGGGACTCAAAGCTTCCTATAGCCAAATTTGCTTACAACAACTCTATAAACCGAACCACTGGCCTCAGCCATGCAGAGATTGTGTATGGATATCAGCCAAATCAGCCCATTGACCTAGTTCCCATGAGTCCTAGGACTAGAACATCTGAGTCTGCATTCGCATTCGCATCTCATCTGCATGAGTTACACAATGAAATTAAAAAGAAAATTGAACAAAGCAATACTGATTATAAAATTCATGCTGATAAGAAAAGGAGATTTAAAGAATTCAAGGTGGGAGATTTTGTGATGGTACGGATCCGCCCGGAACGTTTTCCTCCTGGGTCCGTAAAGAAATTACATGCGAGAAGTGCCGGACCCTTTAAAATACTTGCGAAGGTTAATAATAATGCTTATGTGCTGGAACTCCCGGAAGGGTTTAATATGAATCCCACTTTTAATATAAAGGATATAGTAGCCTTTGAGGGTTCTGATTTTAACCCCAACAATCCACTTCATAATGAGCCTTGTGTGACCCCACCTGGTGAGATCCCTAGCCTTCCCCCACTCGCCAATTTACCCCATTTACCTAGAGCGGAAAAGATTGAAACCATTCTGGATGATGAGATTATTTCCACAAAGGATGGAGGGTGCCAACGGTACTTGGTCCATTGGAAAGGAACTCCGGAGACAGAGGACACGTGGATTGATCGAGAGGAGCTACAGAGACTGGACCCAGACCTGCTGGAGTTATATGAGAGCTTCCATAGTACGCACTCGACGGGGTCGAGTTCTCTCCCACCCGGGGAGAATGATGAGGTCATCGATAGGAGATTTCGGCGCGTCTATCAGAGACGACCACGGAGATCGACGGCCGTGATAGAGAGTCTTTATTATTGATTTTAATTGTACCAGCAGTTTATATATTATGCTTTTATTTTCTTAGTTTCCCATTTTACCCCTGTGGGTAGTAGTCGCTCTTGTAGCCCCAAGGGGCATTTTAGTCTTTTGCATTTTCTTTTATTTGGAGCCTATTTATATGGCCTTAGTATCTTGTATGAGGGATTATTGAATGATTGAATGAAATTTCTAGTACTGATCTCTGTGTGAGTTCTCCATCTTCCCCAGTTCTCTCCGTGAGTTCTTGAGGGAAATTTCGTGGATCTCTGTGTGAGTTCCAGTATTCTGATTATTTTCCTTTGAGAGCGTGAAGACGAGGTGCGTGTGTTTTAAATCCTGAGTTTTTTTTTCAAACGTTTTATCCTGTTTCTAAGTTTTAGATCTCATCCCCAATTCTCCCTTGCCGCCGACCCATGTTGGTTCGACCAGAGAATTGGCCGCCGGCCAATTGTTCCCACGCCGGCCAGCCATCTGCCGACCCCACGTTTTCCCCCTCCGTCCCAACCATCCGTGGTCCCTAGTCCACCGCCCAGCATCCACTCTGCCGCCGGCTAACCCCTTGGACTCAAACACGTTTGAATTTCTTCTTCCTCTAATTAAGTTACTTGCCTAATTGGTCTTAATCCAATTATGACAGACAATTAAGGGGATAACTGAACCCGTTGGAATTTTGAATTCTTTTTCCTTTTTTTTTTCAGTAACGCAATTGTGGGAGTTACTTAAATTTAATCAAATCTGAAATTACAATTTCAGATTTGATTGAGGAATTATTTGATTAAACGTGGGCCCCACCTTCTATTTTCCAAAGTCTCTCTCTATGCTATGTGGCCGGCCACCCCGTCTCTTAATTACCTCCATAATTGCCACCTAATTACTTCTATTATTTCAGTTACTCCTTTCTCCGCCAAACAAAATTCTAATTTCAAAATCTGATTTGGAATTATTGTTCAGTTTCATTCCTTAAGCAAAAGCTGACGTGACTCGGGGATTTGTCTTTCTTTTTCTTTTCTCACACAAGGCAACCACCTCTTCCCCTCCCCCTCCCAACCGAAATCCCCCCACCTCCTTCAACTCCACGGCTCAAGTCCTCTCCCCTCTCCAAGCCACCGCCCCTCTCCCCCTCTTTTGGAGACATCATTGCGGCGACCACTCGCTTCCCTTGCGAGAATGCATGGACGAACCCGAGTGGAACTTCGGGTTTGAATACGACCGCAACGGGAGAGTCAACATCTTGCGATCACAATTCTTTGACGTCGGATTTGACTTCGACGATACCGTCGAAGAATACTTGGACCGAATCTTGCCGACGCTTGTAGACTCCATTGACGAACACTTCTCCGTCTACACTTGGATTATCAAGGGTCGATCTACCGTGCCTCCTCCGCCTCCGAGATCCACTTCCATGGCAATGTTCCTTGGTACCTCCATCTTAGTGGCAACCTCCATGCTAGTTTGGACAATCTTCCGTCGCTCAACTTAGTCTCCGTAGGAGGAGAGTGTTAAAGGTCTCAAGGTGTGAACAACTTTGTATTAATTGTGGGATTTTATTTACTAGCCTTTGTTTTATGTTTTCCTTTGCATTTGCTTAAATGGTTTAGTTCTCTTGTTGTATTTTCTTTGCCTAGCAAGTTGAACATCGCGAATTACTTATAATCGACTTAATTTTGACTCATGATTAGATAATTGGTAAAGCTAAATTTAATTCTCTTTTAAATCTTGTGTAACTCCTTCCATGCATCACATCAATATATCTTAGGAATAGTGTTCTCCAGCTCTATGCTTCCCCCTAGATGGCCATCTGGGAAGTTACTACCAGGGCTGCCTTACTTTGTGATGATTAAATGGGTGATATTTTTGGCATTTTGAGTGCAGTTTTGTTTTTACGTTTACAAGCTCATCCTTTTTTATGTAATCTTGTTGTTTAGCTAGTTGGTTGGATTGAGCACTGCAATTTTTAGATGCAGCTTTCTTATGTCTTTTCTTTCAAGGCCGTTGATGATTCAAACTGGGTGTTGTATTTTTTGTATTTAGCCTGATAGCAGGTAAAAATAAATCAATCATACAAGTGGCATCAGCTTAACAGTTCTTAAATGGTCAAGTTGTCGTTGAGTTAAAGCTTTCAGATCTCATTCAACAGCATACTGATTTCCCTACACGCAATGTTCATTTTTTTAGCCTAACATTTTGTTTCAGAGATCAGCTGGCCCAACTGTAAAACCAAGAAATAAGGTAAGTCTAAGGGTCCGTTTGCAGCAGCTTTTTCATTATTTTCTTTTTTAGACTATTGCCACACTTCTATTTAACCACTATTTTTTTTTGCTGCTCAAAAGTTTTTGTAATGAGAAGCAGCTTTTGACAGCCAGATTTACTTGAATGTGATAGCTATAAAAATGTTGTTAAATTATTTCAAAAGAGAATATTTATAATACCCTCATCTTCTTTTAAAAAAATTGTTCTTTTACAACAACTCTTATGATGTGGACATCCAACCGTCCATGCCTATCCGAGGAGCTGAAGATCGACGACCGAGATCACTTTATTTTATTTTAGTCTATTAAGTGTATTTTGATTTAATTGTGCAATTTCCCTTTTTACCCTCTTGCCTTATGTAAGCCCAAGGGGCAAATGTGTCTTTTAATTTCTTTTGAGGCCTATATATAGAAGCCCTTTCTCTTGTATTAGGGATGATGAATTATTCATAAAATTTTGTTTGCACTTGTGTTCTTTGGAAAGAACGTTAGTGAAATCCCTATGGGAGGGAGTCAAAGTTTCCACCAGCCGCAGGATGGGTCCGGGCTCGTGGCGTGAAGTCCCTGGGATGAGGGCAACGTAGTACCCGTCAGTCTTTGGAAGAATCTGAGGCTCGCGGTTTTTGTTATTTTCTCTCTTTCGTTTTTATCTCTTCTTTAAATTGTTTTTGTTCCATCGTTCTTCCTCCTCCCCATCTTCGTTTGGCCGCCAGATTCTAGCCCCTCCACCTTCCCCCATTAGCTCCTCCACCGCCGGCCACCCTTGTTTGTCTCCATGAATGAGGAGTCAATGTCACCTTAATGCTTACCTAAATAGTTCAAATAATTTAGGAAATTATTTTCATCATTTGAAATTCAAATTTTGAATTTCAAATAAGTTTCCTAAATTAGAAAACTATTTTAGGAAAGTATTGAATCTCATTCATGACGTAATTCAAATTTAATTTGAGTGATTAAATTTTGGGCAGTTTCAAAATTCAAATTCAACTAATTTGAAATTTGAATTCTTTCCTAATTTATCATTCTACTTTTGGAAAGTTACGAAATCCATTTTATTTGAATTTCAAATTCAAATAGAATTTATTTGTTTCTTTCCTAAATCCTAATCTCAAATTAAGTAACCACAATTGAGTGCATTAAACTCATATTCCCCTTTGGATGCCACCGGCCCACCTCACCTCCACCTTGGCTTTAATTAATCATTATTTCCTATTCTCCCAATATTGCTTTTGGAAACTAATTTCAAATCCCTTTACATTGCCTCCATCAGATTTTTTTTTCCTAAGCTCTATTTCCCAAATCAATTCACTGGTTTTGGAAATAAAAATTCATCAGATTTTTCTGTTCTTTTTTACCTTCCCCCTCCTCTTAATTGATCCAGATTTCTTCCCTAATCAAGAACCGGTGGATTGGAATCTTTCCTCTCAGCTTTTCTCCCTCACCATTAGTTCTAGCCATTTATTTCCTTCCCAAAACTGAGAAGTGGAATAAGGAAATAATTCACAATTCTTCTCTACAGCCCGCCACTCCTCTTCACTGAATTTCTCCACTCCCTCTCAATCCCGTGATCCCCTCTTCCTCCTTTATTCCCCACCTAATTTCTAAAGCCTTTTCCTCATCTGTTTCCTCTACTTCCTAAGCACAAAATCTGAGAACTTTTTTCTCAGATTTCGGAGAGGAAATCTGAGGTTGTTTTTCAACCCGCACTACTTGAACTTGAGATTTCCTTCTCAGGTTTTAGAAAGGAAACCTGAAGTAATTCTCAGAATATTGGGAAAAGGCGTGAAGCTATTCTCCACCTCCAATTCTCTCAGATTTTGTGAGAAAAATCTGAAATGTTTCAGATTTCCTGATAGGAATCGTAACAGATTATTGCCTTCAAGCTCTCCCTAGCAAAGCCGTCATTCTCGTTCTACATCATCTTAACTACTTTTAAAATAATTGTAGCCACCCCAAGCGGAACCTTAAGCTAATCATTTCATAGGTAGGAATAGATGGAAGATATGATCATATGAAAGATGATACTTAAGAAAACGAACATGATATAGAGATTGCAATATGCTTATAGGTTTGTGCCAAGTAAATTCCTCTATGTTTTAAACGCTGATTCGAATCTAAAAAGCGTAATAAAAGGTAAAACCTTTGTTATGAAATCATTGTAATTCTCATCCATCCACAGCCGACTCTCAATGTGCACTGCCTTGCTTTGCTCGGTAAGACTTGCCAGGACAAGAGCATGAATGAAGGACTGCAAAATATCAGCTGGTGTTGCCTGTTTATGGATTATAGCACGAACAACACCATCCCTCTCCAACAGCAAATATTTAGCTGTAACATGTAAAATCCACCATTTCAATTCAGTAAAAGTTACTTTGAAAAAATATATTTAAAAGGTGAACCTTTTTTGTAGTGAGAAATAGTTGATCCTGAAAGCTCCACCCTGCCATGCATAAAAACAGAACGAAATAATTACTTCATTCTCATCTCAACTATAGAGTAAAGATTACCTTCATGAGAGCAGTTTAAAATCAGAATTTAGGAACTCACATGTCATGATGATTGAGGCCAGAGACTTTGACACCCAGGTATACACGCCGGTGTAGTGATATCCCATTACTTGAACTCCATGGATTAGCCAAGGAAGGAAATATATGCTCCATCTTTGAAACCTTCTGTGGTGTAACGACTGCCAACAGGAATATGTGAGGTTTTTTTCCACTAAAGTTAAAAATGTTTCATGTGAAGCAATTTTGAAACAGCATATTGAAAACTTATGACTCAATTACTCATAAGACTTATTAAGTGAGAAATCAAAGTTCAATGACTAAGAGTTCTTAAAATCTTAGTCTCATCCCAAGAACTCCTTATATCCATTATAACTGAGCTATATGCACTACTTTTAGAATAAAGAGTTTACATTCAAACATATATATATTTTTAGTTAGCAAATATCTGCCCTAAATTTGTCATCTCTTTTAAAAAATTGTGAAGTATCACGTTGGCATACACAGTACATTTCTGTGTAAGCTCCATTCAGGAAGAATAGTTCATTGATTACCTTGGCCATTCTTCATGAAATTCTGCAGCAGTATGGAACCTCTTTTACTGTTTAACGTTGTTAATGAAAGGCACCTTACAGCTTTGTAATTTGCTGAAATAAAGGTTGGAAGCTGATAAGCACAAAAAATAAGGCTACAGTTGTTCCAGATCAAGTAATAAAAAACATAGGAAAGAGAACATGGAAAAGCAGACAAAAAAATACTTAAATATTGGATTTTGGACCAATCATAACGATGAGAAAATTTTTAAATTCAGTTCTAAATTCTACACATAATCCAATGGACAACACTGTAGACGGCTTATGAATCCTTGGTATGCAAGATGGATAAATCTTCTGAAAGAACTTACGAATTTCATTTTTACAACTCTAATGCAATAGGCATGCGGCACGTTGTACCTTTTTATGAAATCTTTAATCTCACATGACCAATCAAGAACTGCATCAGCCTCGAACATGCCATCAACCCATCATAGGCATCTACCATGACTCTCCTTGAGACATCAATGTACTCTTCATCGTGGCACTGATCATGAGGGACCATATAGTCTCTCTCATTAGGGCAACAAGGTCTCAAAGTAATGGTAGCAAACAGGGTTCAATAAGTCCTGAAATTCCTATTTTGAAAGAAACGTGAAGGTTCAAGAAGGTGTGTGATGTGAAACCAGGAATTGTTTTATAGAAATTAATAGAATTTCGTTCGCATAATGAAAATACAATCCAAGGCTTCTCAAATTTGACAATTCAATAAAGGTCTTAGAAGTCAACAAAGTCTAGGCAAGTTGCTACAACTAAATTTGCAAGCTTTATAAAATAACAACTTCAATAATAAGCAATGAAAATGAATGGTCAACTAGAATCCGGCGGTTAACAAAGCGATTGTCTCACCTTTAGGCTACGCTCATGCTCCTACTTCTAGGTTCGTTGGAAGAAGAATAACCATGCAAGTGATGAGACCACTCCAAGGGCGATGGTGCCGTAGATCCGTAGGGAAGGAGAGGATGGCACCGGATGTGGAGACACGTGACGACGACCTTTGATGATCCACGTGTAGACGGAGAAGTGGTCGTCGATGGAATCCACTAGCGTTGGTAGGATCCGATCCAAGTATTCTTCGACGGTGTCGTCGAAGTCGAAGCTGACGTCTAAGAACGGCGATCAGAGGATATTAACTCTCCCTTGGTTGTCGTATTCAAACCCGAAGTTCCACTCGAGTTCCTCCATACATTCTTGAAGATGCAAAGAAGTGGTTGCCGCAAGAAACTCTCCAATGAGAGGGAGAGGTGGGCGGCGGGTTGTAGAGGGGAGGGAGAGACCGGCGGTAGAGGTGGGGTGAGGGGAGATTGGTGTTATAAAACAAAGAAAATAATGCTGAGATTAATTTCAGTTTTGGGCATTTTGGAGGGTAAATTTGAATTTCAATGAGAGGGCAATTAATTCCTTAATGAGGAATTAATGGGGGGGGGGGGAAGAGAGAGGGGAGGCCGGCGGTAGAAGAATAGGGAGAGGGGAGGATTAAACTGAAATTATTTCAGTTTCCCTAGCAATAGGAGAGAAAATTAATGGATCCTAATTTGAATTTCAAAATAGGATCAAGGAGTTAATGGGGTAATTAAGGGGAGCATAATGGGGGGGGGGGGGGGGGGGGGGGGGGGGGGGGCGTCATGGCTAAGAAGGGAGAGAGTTATGGAGAGGGGAGAAGGTTTCCAAATTGAGAATTTGATTTGAAAAATTCTGAAATAAAATCCAAATAAAACCTTAATTTAAAATTTGAATTTATTCGAAAACTTTCCAAAATAGATTTCCAAATTTGGAAAGAAATTGAATTTGAAAATCAAATTTCAATGAGAAGTGGGGAGGTGGCGGGGTGGAAGGACGGTCGGCGGTGAGGTGGTTGGCTGTGTGGAGGAGGGTGGCCGGCGGCGGGAATCCCAATGAAGGGGGCGGCGGCTAGGGTTAGGGGGATTTCATGGAGCTTCTTAGGAGAGGGAGATGGTGAACAAAACAAAATAAAAATTAAAGAACTCACTAAGCGATCTCAATGGAAGAACTCACCAAGCGATCTTTCATGCACTCACAAAGAGAACAAAAGGGAGCAAATTTTCATTCATTCAGCCATAATCAAATACAATGACAAAGCCTTTATATAGGCTAACTAGAAATAAAAATACATAAAGACGACAACGCCCTTGGGCTACAATAAGTACTAATTCCCTCATAGGGGTACAAAAGGAAAAAGATGAAATAAAATGACATGAATAAAATAAAACATCAAAAATAAAGACTTTGAATCATGGCCGCCGATCGGCGTCTCCGGCAATGGTACACGTGTCGAAATCTGATGTCCCCATCAGTGTGTGGCACCCTAATGACGATTGACGATGTGTATTGTCTCTATTTCCTAGGCAGACTCATAGAAGGCGTTTTAGCATTATGTTGTGCAAAAGTGAAACCATGGCAGGTGTTAGTTCCATATTAGATTCCTCTTCAGGATTGTTAGATTGTGTGAAAGGGTTGCAGATCATTAGATGTGATAATCCTACAAATGTTAGTCATAATAGGTGGAATACTTTCCAAGTACCCCAACAATCCATATCTGTATCTCGACTAGAGAATTCTTTGACACTTGAGCACAAAATTAGCATAATCAATCTAATGTAGAGCATCTTGGGGTCATTTTTTATTGTTGAACTACAATGAGATGCACAATATTATGGAAAGCACATACAATTCATAGATCACAAACTCAACTTTAACAATTATTCCTCGTATTTTGATGATCCGAAAAAACATGATGAATAACAACATCGTTGATAAAATAATACTTTTCTACTAAATGCAATGTTTAGATATCTGAAAGCAAGAAAAATCATATAACTAATTGTCTGCGCATTGAATTTCATTTTACATAGAATTTGAAATAAATCAATTATGTAATAGAGCTACTCCTATGTGATGTTCATTTTCTCCTTATTCCCTCCTACTGATCACTCGGCTCGGGCTGCTGCCATCTTCGCCTACTACAGAACAAAATTCACATGGCTACTTTTTCACTAGATCAAATCCCTACGGTTACTTTTTAACTAACCCGAATGGCATTTATGTAATTACTTCTAACTGTCACTTATCAAGTATATATGTAACTACAGTAATCTATATTGTTTAATGAAGAAGTTACATTATTGTTTCCTTTACGCTCTTCTCTGCTATACCTTTTTCTTCTCTGTTCTGCTGTATTTTATACAGCTACATGTAAATTAGTCTCAACAGATATTTCAACGTGGTATCATAGAAGCTTGCGTGGTTGCAATGGATACACCTCAGGCCTCGTCAACGAATGTTTCGTCTCCTGCTATCAGTCAGATTAATCCCACAGAAACCCCTATCCTTGCTTCCTTAAAGTTTTTAGTCTCCCATATCACCCAACTGCTGTCGGACAACTAGTCCACCCGGCAAACTCAAATACACAAGGTTAGGTACCTTGATGGCACCTAGGGGTGCAAATGAGTTGAGTCGAGTTTAGACCATTATCGAGCTCGGCTCGTTAGTTGGAAAGCGAGCTCGAACTCGAGCTCAAGCTATAGTCGTGCTCGTCTCACTGTAAACGAGCTCGAGCCAGCTTGCGAGCCATTGGTGGGAATTTATAATTTATGCGGGATTTTTAAAAATTATGTGGGATTTAAAACTTAAGCGGTATTTTTAAAACTTAGTCAAAATTTTTAAAAAAAAATTTGAAATGTTTAACATTTAAATAAAACTTAGGTGGTTTATATTAAATTTTTTAATATTTAAATTTAATAAATAAAATAAAATTATTTTAAAAATATTAATATTTATTCGAGCCGGCTCGCGAGCTCACGAGCTAACTCAAGCTCGAACTCGAGCTCGAGCTTGACTCGTGAGCTCGATAAGCTCGGCTCGCGAGCCCAAAAACGAGTCGAGCTCGAGCCGGCTCGCGAGCCGGCTCAGCTCACTTACACCCCTAATGGCACCACTCCATGCCCACCAAAACATATCCTCTCTGATATTGATCCCCTAACGCTAAATCCTCTTGTACTCAATGGCTTCTTCTCGACCAAAATCTATCCATTGCTCTATTTTCCATCATCTCCTCCTCTCTGCTCCCTTATATCATTAACTTGGACTCATGTCATGCTATCTGGACAACACTTAAGCAGAGACTATTCTCTACAAACCGTTCTAGAGTTATTCAACTCAAGAACGAGCTTCACTCGCTCACCATGCAAAACCAGCCTGATAAATTATCTGTCTACTGTCAAACAACTAGTGGATTGTTGACCTCCACGGTGAAGTAAAAAAGACAAACAAATCAAAATAAAAAAAAAAATTTCGCTAAAATGATTACCTGTAGCCGCTCATCCCGATTCTCTGCAGGAAATCCCGATCGAATCGTCGGCTGCCCATCCCTCGTATCCGGCAGAAATCCCGCTCCATATTCTGCTCCCTCTGCAAACGGCGCCGAAGTGTCGTATCTCGCGTGCGAAGAGGTACTGAATTGAGTCGTTAAATAGACGACTGAAGCCCTCACTACTGTAATATTACGATATGCTCCAGAATCGTCCGGGACGATCTGGGATCGTCCTGGGACGATCAGGTGAGAAAGAGCTCCAGAATTTGCCCAGAAGTGTTCCAGGTGATTTCCTGTAGGCATCATCCAGGCCAATCGAGGACATCGGCCAGGCCGATTGCACTGTTCACAAGCATCGGTCGGATCATCGCCCTGTGAGCTGTCCAGGACGATCAAATTGGTCTGATCGTCCAGGACGATGTGGCGATCGGCCGGGCCGATCTGAAGATTATTTAAGGGAAATCAGTCGTTTGAAGAGAGAGAAATTTTATAAAAAAAATATCTGATTTTCGATCTGAGGAAAGAGAAAAAGAAGAAATTGGAAAAGTTGATTTCAGGAAGACGCGGAGCCGTTTTCGTTCGAAGAGACTGTTGAGGAAATTGCTATGCACGAGATAAGGCACATTCCACCTTTCTCAATTTTCAGAACCGTCGTGTTTGGCGGTATTAACTGTCCGGAATTGATTTTTGTTCGTGATTTTCGTCCGTATCTTTTGATTGGTTCAGTTTTTACCGCGTAAGTTTCTGTATATTGTTGACGTGCCGAGTGTGCACATTTTGGTTATTTTCTGAAGATTTTTGTCCGGGTATTTTTGATCCGACTGTGTTTTTAGTCGACTAGATTTTTCTGTGAAATTGGAAATTTTCTGTGCAATAGAATAAATGTTCTGAAATGTTGTTATCTATATTCTGTGCAAATTTGGTGAATTTTGATTTTCAGGAAAATTGTGTAAATTCTGTATACTGCCGTTATGCTGCCCGATTTTTGGGTAATTTCTGATTTGTCCGAAATTCTTCTGATTTGATATGCTATCTGTATATGCTATAAAAAGGGAGTTATAAGGGGTCTGGATCCAATGAGATTCAGTTAGTGAAATGGGAATTCTGAAATGAGCTCAATATGCATTTTGATATCTGTTCTGTTCCGGATCCGAGGAAAAATCTGTTTAGGTGCTATAAGCACTATTTATGTATTCTGGTGCAATAAGCACATCTGATCTGTTCTGGTGTCGTGAGCACAAATGGAGGCATAAGGGGCCTGGATCCTATGAGATTCAGTCAGTGTCAGGGAATTTAGCTATTAATTAAATATCTGATATCTGAATTGATATGATTCTGATACGATTTTGTTCTGTTCCGATATGATCTGTACGATTCTGATTCTGTTGATCTGATATGTCTGATCTGTTATGTTTCTGATTTGATACGACTTCTGTTTCCGTACAGTTCTGTTTGATTTGATATCTGTCCGATTCCGTTCTGATTTCTGTACGGATTTGTCTGAAGTGTTGGTTTTGAGATTCTGAGGATTTTGATTGGAGGTTTGTTGCTTTGCTGAGCTGTTGAGCTCACCCTTGCTTTCTGGTGGTTTTCAGGTTCTGGGAAAGGGAAGGAAGTCCAGGATTAGATTTCAGAGTCTGATCAGTATAGGTATTGTTTTGTACCTTTTGATTTTTGTACAGTCATGGCTTTTCTGTTCTGTCTTTCTTTCTGTCTAAAGCCATGTACTGTTTTGTAAATGATTGTTTTGAGGAAAAGAAATGATAGATGTTTTGTTCCGCTGCATTTGATGTTTTTAGTAGCTCTGTGCTTGTTTGTATTGTTTAAAATAATTTGGAAGATTCAGTTCCGAACCAAATTCCAAAGCTAGATCCTGGTTAGTGCTTCTCCGTCGCGGCCCGGTGCGAACGGGATCCGTCTCCTCTCGGGTCGGGTCGTGACAAGCTTTTTTTGGTATCAGAGCAATAGTTTTGGAATTTGGGAATTGTGTGAAACAGAGCTATAGGGAAGTGATCAGTGAGTCTGTCTGGGGGGTAGTTTTGGTTTGTTCGGCTTTTTATTGTGTTGTTTTTGTGATAGTTTTCCGGATTTTCTGGATTTTTCTGTATGGATCAGCCAGACCCAGACATGACAGACGGGCAGAGTTCTAGTCAGGCAGCACCAGTGGGGAGTACGGCCCCAGTGGTCGGTGCTGACACACTGTCACAGTTTGCTACACTTGTTGCTCAGATGATGAGCGAGACTCAGAGCAGAGCTTCTACTGTCCGATCTGATGATCATGATAGACATTTGCAGTTGTTTCTGAGGCTGAAACCTCCGAGATTTGAGGGCACTGTTGAGCCCAGAGCAGCCGAGGAATGGCTGAGGAGATTGGAGAAGACTTTTGACGGGATGCAGTGTCCGTCAGATAGGAAGGTTCCGTTGGCTGTGTTTCTGTTGGACGGAGAGGCTGAGCACTGGTGGGAAGGCCAGCAGGCAGCCAGATTTCAGGGCAAAGTGGCAGACTGAACTCTTTGATTACTTGGGAAGAGTTCATTGAGGTATTCCGAGATTGGTTTGTTCCTCCTTCTGCACGACAGCAGATGCAGGAGAATTTTTTGAGACTTGTTCAGGGGAGCAAGACGGTGATGCAGTATGAGGCTGAGTTTACTGCATTAGCCAGGTACGCTCCGCAGCTGGTTAGAATTTCTGCTGAGAGGTGTTACAGATTTCTGAGGGGATTGCGAGATACCTTGAGGCAGCCCCTGATACCGTTCCGGATCACTGATTTCTCTGAGCTTGTGGAGCGAGCTCGACTGATAGAGAATGACTTGATGGCTACTCAGCAGCGGTGGACTGCGAGTAGGAAGAGATTTGGAAGTGAGGCTTCTGGCAGTGGTTCCTCTGGAAAGAGGAGATTCGTTTCTGGTTCTGGATCTGGAGATTCCAAGAGGAGCGGAGGGTCGTCTGGTACTGCTACCAGTACGACGAGTTCTGAATCAGTCAGTACGACACCTGTGTGCCAGAACTGTGGACGACGACACTTTGGCCAGTGCTACAGGATGGCTGGTCTGTGCTTCCGATGTGGTCAGTCAGGACATCGGATTGCAGAGTGTCCACAGATGGGATTTGATCAGCGTTCTGAGTTCCGATCTGAGGGCTTTGTCAGACCTGCCGGTTCAGCAGCAGGAAGACCGAGGACTGTTCCTCCACGCCCTGAGGGATTTGCTGGTAGAGGTGGTGGTTCTAGTTCTGGACCACGGAGACCACCTACGATTCAGAGGGAGCAGAGTAGTTCTGTTGCTTCAGCTCCTGTTCCAGTTCAGCCACGAGTTTACAGCTTGAGCCAGCAGGAGGCTCGAGATGCTCCCGATGTTGTGACAGGTACGATATACATTTCTGATCAGCCCTGTCGTGTTTTGTTTGACTCTGGAGCGAGTCATTCTTTTCTGTCCGAGCACTGTTTTGAGATTTTACATTTGGACTCGTTTTTGCTTCCGATTTCTTTGTCTGTGATTTTACCGGCTGGGAATCCTTTGATTGCTCGGCAGTTTTGTTTGTGTGAGATTGAGATTTCTGGCAAGAAGTGGAAATCAAGTTTGATTCGGTTGCCGATTTCATCGTATGATGTGATTCTGGGCATGGATTGGCTGAGTCAGTATGAGGCCCAGATAGACTGTCTGAAGAAGCAAGTGAGCTTGCTTGTGGCTGGAGAGAGTTGTATTTCAGGGATTACGAGGTATCCTCTCCAGTCTGGTCTCTGTATTGGAGGTAAGCAGGATGTGGAAGAAGGGATGTCCAGTATTTTTGGCTTCGGTGCGGGATCTGAACCTGGAGGTTGGTTCTGTTTCTGAGATCCCTGTGGTACGGGAGTTTGTTGATGTTTTTCCTGAAGAGTTGGTTGGGTTACCTCCGGATAGAGATATAGAGTTCTCTATCGATATTTTTTCGGGTACCGCTCCTATATCGAAAGCTCCGTACAGGATGGCACCGAAAGAACTTTCGGAGTTGAAAGTTCAGCTCCAGGAGTTGGTTGACAGAGGTTTTGTGCGTCCTAGTGTTTCGCCCTGGGGAGCACCTGTTTTGTTTGTGAAGAAGAAGGACGGTACACTCCGTATGTGTATTGATTACAGAGATTTGAACAAGGTCACGATCAAGAACAAGTATCCTTTGCCTCGGATTGATGACTTGTTTGATCAGCTTTTCGGATCTTCGGTATTTTCGAAGATTGATTTGAGATCCGAATACTATCAGGTGAAGGTGAAGGAAGCTGATGTGGTGAAGACAGCTTTCAGTACTCGGTACGGGCACTATGAGTTCTTGGTTATGCCTTTTGGGGTAACCAACGCGCCCGCTATTTTCATGGCTCTGATGAACCGAGTATTCAGAGAGTATTTGGATCAGTTTGTGATCGTCTTCATTGACGATATTCTGGTATATTCTGCATCTGAGGATGATCATGCCAGACATTTGAGGATTGTGTTGGAGACTTTGAGGAGGCATCAGCTGTATGCCAAGTTCTCCAAGTGTGAATTCTGGTTGAAGAGCATTTCTTTTCTGGGGTATGTGATTAGCGGAGAAGGCATTTCTGTAGATCCCCAGAAGATTCAGGCAGTTGCTGATTGGCCAAGGCCGACTACGGTATTTGAGGTACGTAGTTTCTTGGGCATGGCTGGGTATTACAGGAAATTTGTGAAAGGATTTTCACAGATTTCGACGCCTCTGACGAGACTGACTCAGAAGTTAGTTCCTTTTGTTTGGACATCGGAATATGAGATGAGTTTTCAGAGATTGAAGGATTGTCTGACTTCAGCTCCGGTACTAGCACTTCCGTCAGGTACGGAAGGTTTTCAGGTGTTCAGTGATGCTTCACTGAAAGGACTGGGTTGTGTCCTGATGCAGCATGGTCAGGTAATTTCTTATGCTTCGAGACAGTTAAAACCACATGAGAAGAATTACCCGACACATGATTTGGAGTTAGCTGCAGTTGTGTTTGCTTTAAAGATTTGGCGTCATTACTTGTATGGCGTCAAATGTGAGATCTTTACCGATCATAAGAGCCTGAAGTACATTTTCACTCAGAAGGATCTGAATTTGAGGCAGAGAAGGTGGCTCGAGTTGATCAAGGATTATGATTTGACTATTCAGTACCAGCCTGGTAAGGCTAATGTGGTAGCAGATGCTTTGAGCAGGAAGTCTTCTAGATTATCAGGTTCGCAGCTTACTTTTGATGACTTCCTGATTCGTGATTTGGAGCGATTGCAGTTGGAGGTGATTTCCTCCAGTGGTTTGGAGTTAGCTCAGATGACCATTCAGTCTTCTTTGGAGACAAGAATTCAGGAAGCCCAGAAGTCAGATTCTGATTATTCGAAGTTGATTGCACAGATTGGATCTGGTAAGACTCCTGAACTTCGAATTTCTGATTCTGGTGCTATTTTCTGTAAGAACAGGTTGTAGGTACCTACCTGTGTTTGGAGATTTGAGGCAGGAGATTCTGTACGAATCTCATCATTCAGGCTACACTGTTCATCCAGGCAGTGGTAAGATGTACGCTGATATGAAACTTTTGTTTTGATGGCCTGGGATGAAAAAGGACGTAGTTGAGTTTGTGTCGAGATGCGAAGCCTGTCAGTTGGTGAAGGCAGAGCATTAGCGACCCGGTGGACTATTGCAGTCGTTGCCTATCCCTGAGTGGAAATGGGAGGAGGTGACGATGGACTTTGCGATGGGTTTTCCTCGATCTAGACAAGGGCACGACGCCATTTGGGTGGTTGTAGATCGATTGACGAAATCCGCCCATTTTCTTCCGATTAGACAGACTGATTCAGTTGATCGCTTGGCACAGGTGTATGTGAAGGAGATAGTCAGATTGCACGGTGTGCCTCGCGTGATTGTTTCTGATCGAGATTGACGTTTTACTTCCAGACTTTGGAAAGGCATTCAGCAAGGCTTGGGTACGAAACTGCATTTCAATACAGCCTTTCATCCTCAGACCGACGGACAGTCTGAGAGGACTATTCAGGTGCTAGAAGACCTGTTGAGACTTTGTGTTCTGGACTTTAGCGGAAGCTGGGAAGATCATATTCCGCTGATTGAGTTTGCCTATAACAACAGTTTTCAGTCCAGTATCGGTATGGCACCGTACGAGGCTCTGTATGGCAGGAAGTGCCGTACTCCTTTGACTCTGACGGAGGTCGGAGATAGACAGGCTTTGGGGGCCACTTTTGCTGATGAAACTGCTCAGAAGATCAGTTTGATAAGAGAGAGATTGAGAGCTGCTCAAGATCGACAGCAGAAGTATTACAATCAGAAGCACAGGTTTGTCAAGTTTCAGGTTGGTGACTTTGTGTATGTCAAAGTCAGCCCAATGAAAGGTGTGAGCAGATTTGGTCAGGTGAGCAAGCTTAGTCCAAGGTATATTGGACCTTTTGAAATTCTGGAAAGGATTGGAAAAGCTGCTTACAGACTATTGCTTTCTGATTCTATGTCTGATGTGCATAATGTGTTTCATGTGTACATTCTGAGGAAGTGGGTATCCGACTCTGGGAAGAAGGTATCTGCTGATGAGGTTGAGATTCAGGAGAATCTGGCGTACAAGGAAGAGCCAGAGTTGATTTTGGCGTACGACGTCCGAAAGTTAAGAAATAAACAGATTCCGATGGTTAAAGTCCAGTGGAAGCACCGGACTGCACGGGAAGCAACTTGGGAGGAGTCTGACATGAGACAGTCGTACCCGTACTTGTTTTGATTGAGTTTGGATTGGATAATGTCGAGGACGACATTTTTCTGAGTTGGGGAGATTGTAATATTACGATCTGCTCCAGAATCGTCCGGGACAATCTGGGATCGTCCTGGGACGATCAGGTGAGAAAGAGCTCCAGAATTTGCCCAGAAGTGTTCCATGTGATTTCCTGTAGGCATCGTCCAGGCCGATCGAGGACATCGGCCAGGCCGATTGCACTGTCCACAAGCATCGGCCGGATCATCGCCCTATGAGCTGTCCAGGACGATCAAATTGGTCTGATCGTCCAGGACGATGTGGCGATCGGCCGGGCCGATCTGAAGATTATTTAAGGGAAATCAGTCGTTTGAAGAGAGAAATTTTATAAAAAAATATCTGATTTTCGATCTGAGGAAAGAGAAAAAGAAGAAATTGGAAAAGTTGATTTCGGGAAGACACGGAGCCGTTTTCGTTCGAAGAGACTGTTGAGGAAATTGCTGTGCACGAGGTAAGGCACATTCCACCTTTCTCAATTTTCAGAACCGTCGTGTTTGGCGGTATTATCTGTCCGGAATTGATTTTTGTTCGTGATTTTCGTCCGTATCTTTTGATTGGTTCAGTTTTTACCGCGTAAGTTTCTGTATATTGTTGACGTGCCGAGTGTACACATTTTGGTTATTTTCTGAAGATTTTTGTCCGGGTATTTTTGATCCGACTGTGTTTTTAGTCGACTGGATTTTTCTGTGAAATTAGAAATTTTCTGTGCAATAGAATAAATGTTCTGAAATGTTGTTATCTATATTCTGTGCAAATTTGGTGAATTTTGATTTTCAGGAAAATTGTGTAAATTCTGTATACTGCCGTTATGCTGCCCGATTTTTGGGTAATTTCTGATTTGTCCGAAATTCTTCTGATTTGATATGCTATCTGTATATGCTATAAAAAGGGAGTTATAAGGGGCCTGGATCCAATGAGATTCAGTTAGTGAAATGGGAATTCTGAAATGAGCTCAATATGCATTTTGATATCGGTTCTGTTCCGGATCCGAGGAAAAATCTGTTTAGGTGCTATAAGCACTATTTATGTATTCTGGTGCAATAAGCACATATGATCTGTTCTGGTGCCGTGAGCACAAAGGGAGGCATAAGGGGCCTGGATCCTATGAGATTCAGTCAGTGTCAGGGAATTTATCTATTAATTAAATATCTGATATCTGAATTGATATGATTCTGATACGATTTTGTTCTGTTCCGATATGATCTGTACGATTCTGATTCTGTTGATCTGATATGTCTGATCTGTTCTGTTTCTGATTTGATACGACTTCTGTTTCCGTACAGTTCTGTTTGATTTGATATCTGTCCGATTCCGTTCTGATTTCTGTACGGATTTGTCTGAAGTGTTGGTTTTGAGATTCTGAGGATTTTGATTGGAGGTTTGTTGCTTTGCTGAGCTGTTGAGCTCACCCTTGCTTTCTGGTGGTTTTCAGGTTCTGGGAAAGGGAAGAAAGTCCAGGATTAGATTTCAGAATCTGATCAGTATAGGTATTGTTTTGTACCTTTTGATTTTTGTACAGTCATGGCTTTTCTGTTCTGTCTTTCTTTCTGTCTAAAGTCATGTACTGTTTTGTAAATGATTGTTTTGAGGAAAAGAAATGATAGATGTTTTGTTCCGCTGCATTTGATGTTTTTAGTAGCTCTGTGCTTGTTTGTGTTGTTTAAAATAATTTGGAAGATTCAGTTCCGAACTAAATTGCAAAGCTAGATCCTGGTTAGTGCTTCTCCGTCGCGGCCCGGTGCGAACGGGATCCGTCTCGTCTCGGGTCGGGTCGTGACAACTATTCTGGCTTGCTCACGATCCCTCTCCACACACGACACTCTCTGCTTCCCAAACTCCCTCCATTCTTCCACTACCTGTGCCAACCCCGATCTCCCTTCATCACGCGAACCGGCCGAATCTAGAGCCTGTAGCCGAACTCCAACATCCCGTCCGACCTCCCTGCCTTCGACTCCTAGCCCGACGTCAACCTACAGAGCCACACTTCCCCATCCCGTCTCCCTCCTCCGATCTCCACCGAGCCGCAACCATCTCCACATCCCGCCGACTTCCTTTCATCCACGCAGAGAGAGAGAGAGAGAGAGAGAGAGAGAGAGAGAGAGAGAGAGAGAGAGAGAGAGAGAGAGAGAGAGAGAGAGGGGAGAGCACTTACCCTACCTCCAAGCTCCGGCCGAACCTCCCTGTGCCGACGCCTCTCACCCGATCTTTGCCTGTGCCGACTCCAACCCGAGAGATAGATAGATAGAGAAAGAGGGAGAGAAGCCGGCCTATCTCCACTTAAAACCTAAACTCACCCAACTCATCTCCTCACTCAGTCCACTCAACTCACCTCACTGAACTCATCCCGACTCACTGAGTTCACTCAGCCAACCCTCTCTACTACCCAACCCTTAGTTGATTAGGTATTTAATTTTGCTTTATTAGTATAATTTTTTTTATTTGAGATTATTTATAATTAGTTTATAATTAATCTCAAATTAAATTTCTTTAATTTATAATTAATATTAAATTAAAATATAATTAGTTATACATAAAATATAACTAATTATAATTAATTTATAATTAAGTATGATTAATTTATAATTAATCTTAAATTAAGTATAATTAATTATATGATAAATGTAATTAATTATAATTGATTTAATTAATTATAAATAATGTTTTGTTAATTTGTAATTAATTTTAAGTTAAATATAATTAGTTGTAGCTTAAATATAATTAATTATATTTAACTTATTACTAATTATAAATTAAAAAAATGGTTCTTTTATCGACGCTTGCAACGAACCGGCAAACCCCCGAGGCGCTCATGTAACGTTTAGGGTGGGAAACCGGTGCGATGCTCGCGACGATTTAAGAATCCCTCTTCAAAGCTTGCAACGAGTCGGCAAACCCCCGAGGCGCTCAAGTAGCGTTTAGGGTGGGAAACCGGTGCGACGCTTGCGGCGAAGGGGATAAAAAAAAGAAAGAAAGTGTCTTTATTTTATTTTATTTTCATATAAGTACCCCCGAACGCCCACGTGGTGCAGAGGGGGAAAATCTGTGTTTTTTTTTTCTCTAACGCCTGTTTCCTTCTTATAATAAACAAAAAAAAAACCCTTAAATGCTCACGTAGCAGGCGGGGATAAAAAAATTTTCATTCGCGACCGCGGTGTCTTTTTTGACACCTACCTGAAGCGCTCACGTAGCGTCGAGGGGAAGGTTGCCTCTTGGTTTTTTCCCATAAACGGGGGAGACGCCGGGAGGCTGCCGAATTTTGGATTGAAAATCCAAGGACTTGAAAAAAAAATGAGCTTGGACACGAACTTATTTAAACAAAAATGAGCTTAAAACTCAAATTTGAAATCAAATAAACAAGAATTTGATTAAAATCAAAAGAATAAAAATTTTTTGATATTGTAGTTTGAGACAACTACAAGAGAACTTGAACTTGTGTTTTGAACTCGATCTTGAACTCAAATGACTGAGCAAAGGAACTCAAACATGAATGAAGTAAACTTTGATATCAAACTCAAACTTATGGATATGGGACTTCATCTTATTCTTTGAATTAAGACTTGGACTCTACAAGACAACAATGACTACACTCGAATATGTTTTGAACTCAAAAGACCACAAAGGATTTTATCTGAATACTTTGAGCAAGGACTTGAGCTCGCTAGTTGATCACTCAAACTTGATTTGAACATTACATGAGCCTGAATTTGTATTGGACTTGAGTTAGAACATGATCTTGGACTCATATGACATTGAATCTACAAGCATTAAACTCAAAAGGAGCATGAGCTCTAAAGAATTTGAACAAGTGCAAGTGGACTCAAATAATTAAATCTGAATGTATAGAACTTTAATTCGACCTGAAGGAGTTTGTTCTTGGGTTAGAATGAAAGAGTTCATTGAAAGCCAAAGCTCATGATCAAAGAGAATTAATCCCTATAGCAATTAAATGTCTCGATCATGCAAAGAACAAGGAACAACTCACTTATGGGTTGATCAGGCAAGTGGATGAATCTATCTCTTTCAAGAAAAATAATCACACAATAAGCACAACAAGCTTCTTGCAAATGGGGACCAAATTGAAGGGATACCAATGAATATTAAAGAGCGATACATAAGCAGATATGATCTTCAAGTAGAAAGATTTGATATGTAATGAAGATAATGATATGATATATCCAAATACATTCAACGGAATATGCATGAATGTCAACAAATAGATCAGAAATTCATGATACATAAAGGATACAATGAATGTGATTTATCCATAAAGAGAAAGATCAGTTGGGAGGATACAACAATATGCTTGCAATCAATCTACAAGATTTAAATAGCAAGAAGTTATCATATTGGTTGGAATACTAATTGACAACCAATAACAATGTAGATGTTATCATTCACTGATGATTGACTCATGGTATTTATCCTGATCATCCAAATGAAGGTAAGCATATGAGCAAGAAATGTAAGATGAATGAGGAACAAATTCTTAAAGGTTACACAAATAAAGAATGACAAAGTTTAGATACCTCATATCATTCAAATGAGATAATATCCAAGCAACGACCAAAGATTAAAATATGCAATAAATGCCAGATGTTTTTTTTGTCATCAATAATACTGTAACATGGACATATGCATTCAATTCTATGAGTAGTGGAATGAACTCAAAGCATACACAACGACTCTATTCACAATAAGTGCTGAAGGAGGTCGTGCCGGATATGAGGGTCATTTATGAATACAAATATATACATCAAACTATTCATGAATGATGATGAGGGGGATCCAATGAATGCTACATCAACTTAATAATCAATCACTAATCAATATTAAGCAACTATATCGATCTGTTAAGAGCAAAGGGTTATGATGCGACAACAAATACAGACCTTTGTGATCAAAGGCAGGAGATTAGTTAGTGCATTATGACCCGCCTACAAAAAGCAACGAGTAGTGCACGACAGTCTACCTGTATAAAGCAGCAAACCACTGATCCAGAAGCTGCTACAATACGCCACCGGATCCGCAACTTCTATGCAAGCGGACAGAAGGCGTCTACAAATGATTTTTAGATACCCCTGCACGTACACTATAAATTGTATACACATAAATACACTAAAAGAGGTAAAAATAATTATAACACCCGCATGGGCCCCGGCGAGCGTGTTGTTGATATACATGTGACGTCTACGGATGCTGCGCGGGTTGACAAGTGAATTCAGGTTCGAAACCGATCCTTCTATACGGGTCAATAGAAGTTGACAGGGTTCGAACCATTAAGCAAATATAAAGTTATGGCGACCGGTATATTTGCTTTAAAATATTCATATTAGGCCATCAAGGCCTACAACAATATGAATTCACTAATAAAGGCTCAAAGCCTACGAAACCCGATCCTCAGTCAATAGCTCAACTGAGTCGACAAGGTTCAAGCTTTAAATGAAAATGACCCCAAACACCCCGATAATGGCCGTGTTGAATGCAAATCTCAACCGGAGGGGTTCCCAAATATTTTCAAATGTCTCCCAAATATCCAAATGTCTTTCAAGCTCCATCCAAAAACTCCACAAAAATCTCAAAAATTTCAAAATTCCAAAAATATTTAAAATTGAAATAAATCCATCAACGCACTTAAAGCAAAATCCATCCGCCCTCTGCAACAGTTTGCTGAGACGGACAAATTGAAATTTACTCTAGCTCACAAAGAGCCAAATGTCTAGTCGAAAATATCACTAGGATTCATTCTCAAACAATCTCTTGCCAGCAAGGACGTGGTACGCGTCCTCTAACCGGCAGTTTCGCCGCCAAATGGCACTGCAGGTAAACGGTTATGACTCGGGGCCCTCTGAACCGAGTGGTTTTGCCGCCAAATGGAACCACAGATAGCGGTTATGGCCAGAGCCAATACGCTCCTTAATGGCGTTAAATCCTTGAGATATGAATCAATAGGATATGATCGATAGGGCACAAAGCCCTCTGTAAGCTAAGGTGGATTAAAATTTGTCCCCTTAGACAAACATTCAACCCCGGTCTACAAGGTTCCCTTGGACGAAGCAACCTATGGCTGCCGACAAGGATCCTCTGACTAAGTAGACCAGGGACCACGATGGCCCGGGACCACGATGGCCCGGTACGACGAAACCATGGGATCTTGATCGGGTCCATCATCCATTCCCCCACCATCCGCTTTAAGTGCAAGATGGTGAAAAATTTCTATTTTAAATATTAAACCTTCCAAAACCATCAAATATCCCAATCTCAATCATTTAAATTCCAATTTCTAAATCCCAAACCCATGCTGCTACTATATGCCATACAACACGTATTCTATACGTATCTGATTGACGACTAACCTTAATCGAAAGTTCTCTCTCGTGATCGAGAGGGGTAATTAACTATAGGGGCTTGCGCCTATAGGAAACCAGAACTCAGATCATAAAGTCCTCGCAAAATGAGGGCGAAATCTCTGGGTAGTGTCTTATCTACAAACCCATCTGCCTTCCAAAATTTACCTCGGAACTTAGTTCGTTAAAATTCCCTCGCCGAATAAGAAAAGCGAGTGGAGGCCGAGGCCGAATTTTTGGAGCCCACATGGATAACATTGCAGCAACTGGTGGACAGATTGATACCAAAGATATCATCTTATATATCCTAAATGGATTGCTCACAAACTATCAAGCTTTCAAGACTGCAATTAGAACCAAGCTTAGCCCCATTTCTCTAGATGTTTTATACTCATTACTCTGTAGTGATGAGGTTAACCTTGCCATAGATGCTCCAAAGAACTCTCCCTAATCGATTCCCTTGCCATCACTGAAACTCAGTTTACGCTTGCATCCACTAGGGGACGTGGTCGAGGTCACAACTCTGCATATTTTCGTGGTCATGGCCATTCTCCGTCCAACCCCAGCGTCTCTCCCAAGGGCAACAAACCCAAATCACCTGATGCTTGTCAGATATGCGGAGAAAGAGGCCACTCAACCTTCTCATGTTGGCATTGTGCAAATATGCAGTATATCCCTCCATCCCATGCCTTGCTTGTCAAATCATCTTATGCAAAGTGGTATCTTGACAGTGGAGCCACAACTCACTAGACACCCGAGCTCCACTCATTACAGGATGCCTCTTACTTATCACGGCTCCAATCAAGTTCTTATTGGTAATGGTGCAACTCTACCTATTGCTCATTCTGGCAAAGGCCTTCTACCGACCCCCACTCGTATGCTCACTCTAAACTCCATTTTTCATGTTCCTCGCTCATTCCACAAACTTCTCTCTATCTCTAAGCTTGCTGCAGATAATAATTGTTCTATCTCTTGGACTATTCAGGTTATCTTATCAAGGATCAGAAGACTCAACAATATCTAGTCCAAGGAGCTTGCCTTAACGGTCTCTACCCCATCTGCATCAGCTCCAACACATGGCTTCCTCCTACAACTGCATTTCTTACTCCATCCACTTCAAGTCGTTGGCACTAACGTTTGGGTCATCCCAATTCAGCAATAGTTTCTTTTATTGCAAAGTTCTTTCCCAATTTATGTATCTCACCTTCCCACCCCACCCACACCAAAATGTCATTGGATACAAATGGATGTTCAAACTCAAAAAAAAAATTGACGGTACCATAGCAAGGTACAAGGCATGACTCTTCGCTCAAGGTTTCAAACAGGAATATGGGCTTGATTATCATGAAACTTTTAGTCCCGTTGCTAAGTGATGTGAAACGTAAATGTCATATACTTGCCTAGGTGGCAAGATTAATTAAAGCCCAAATCAATTTGGGGAGAGAGAATGCAAATCTGAAATTAAGGAGTAATTAAAGCTAATTCAAATTCAAATTTTGAATTTGAATTGTCATTAATTGGGAGGATTAAATGATTAATTGATTTAAATCTGAAATTAAATTTCAGATTTAAATTAATGGTTATTGGCTTAATTGGAGGGACAAATTTAAGGAGTAATTAATGCTAATTTGAATTCAAATTTTGAATTTGAATTGTCATTAATTGTGAGGATTAAATGATTATTTAATTTAAATCTGAAATTAAATTTCAGATTTAAATTAATGGTTATTGGCTTAATTGGAGGGACGAATTTAAGGAGTAATTAATGCTAATTCAAATTCAAATTTTGAATTTGAATTGTCATTAATTGTGAGCCTCTCCTAATTAAGAAATTTCTTTATTCCAAGGAGGAAGAGAGGGGGAGGTGGGGGTTGGTGGGCGTCGGCCTAACGGATGGCCGGCGGGTGAATTTCTGGACGGGCCAACAGGGCCGGCGGCGAGGAGAACTTGGGGAGGAAAAGCCCGAGCTTGGTAGAGGATGAGAAGTTTGGGGAAATCTTGGAATTTCTAACCTCACGCTCTTAAACTTCAAGATCTCAAAGGAGATTGTAGGGATGTCGGAACTCACACAGAGATCCACGAAACTCTCCTCAAGAACTCACAAAGAGATCTTGAGAATCTCGGAACTCACAAAGAGATCCGCGAAACTCTCCTCAAGAACTCACAAAGAGAACTTGAGAAAGTCGGAACTCACAAAGAGATCCTTCTGAACTCACTAAGAGATCAACACGAAAATAAAATTTTCCATTATCAATAATCCCTTCAAATACAAGAGAAGGGGCCTCTATATATAGGCCTCAAGAGAAATTAAAAGACACATTCGCCCCTTGGGCTTACATAAAACAAGAGGGTAAAATGGGAAATTGCAAAACTAAATTAAAATACACTTAATAAACAAAAATAAAGCAAAGTGATCTCGGTCGTCGATCTTCAGCTCCTCCTCGGATTGGCATGGACGGTTGGATGTCCGCATCACTAAGTCTCCCACCAGTCGTTTATTTCGCACTATTTATCTTCATCATCAGTGGCCAGTTCTCCAACTAGATATAGCAAATGCCTTTCTTCATGGTTCTTTGGATGAACAGGTCTTCATGGCTCAACCACTAGGTTTCCAAGATAATCAAAATCTTAATCATGTTTGTCTACTTAAAAAAGCCCTATATGGCTTCAAACAAGCTCCACGTCAATAGTTTGCAACTCTTTCATCCTATCTTGCACTCCAAGTCTTCCACTACAGCTTTGTAAACTCTCTCTCATGATCTACAACACTAATAATATTCATATATATTTTCTCATCTACGTTGATGACATCTTGGTCACCGACAACAATCAACAGTTCATTTATAATCTCCTCCATAAGCTGCAATTGCATTTTCAAATGCACAATCTCAACACCTTGTTCAGATTTCTTGGCAAAGATGTCACTTCAACAAACCAGTCCTACCATCTATCTCAGCAGTCAGCATAGCTACATCATGGACCTTCTCCACAAAGCTGACATGGCACATTATAAACCAATTCTTGACCCACCACCCTCAAAAATCCCAATGGCACCCGAATTGCAAAAGCCATTTCATAACCCCACCTTGTTTCGTTAATTGGATGGATCGCTTCAATATCTTACATCCACCCACCCATATATTGCTTTTGTTGTAAATAAACTTTGTCAATACATGCACAAGCCATTGGACTGCAATTTTCTTCTACTTAAACGCATACTCAGGCACATTACGGGCACTTCCAACCATGGTCTTCTTCTCACATGCGGCATACTTCAGCTTCAGGCTTTCTCGTATTCGGATCGGGCATGTGATGCCGAAGATCACAAATCAATGACTGGGTTCTGTGTCTTTCTCGGTCCCAATCTTATTATATGGAGTGTTAAGAAACAAACTTCTGTTGCTCGATCATCTGCAGAGGCTAGATACAGAGCTCTTGCCGCAGCTGCCGCAACAACTCGATCTTTCATGCACAGACAAAACATATAGAAATCGATCATCATTTTATCCGCAGCAACTCGATCTTTCATGCACAGACAAAACATATAGAAATCGATCATCACTTTATCCGCGAAGCCATTCAATCAGCTATTCTCAAAGTTCAACACATTCTTCCACAGATCAAATAACAGACATTTTAACAAAAGCTCTACCCAATGCTGCCTTCGCCTCTCTCAGAGACAAGTTGACGGTCTATGATCCCTCTCAACGTGAGGGATGGTAATAGAGCTACTCTTATGGGAAGTTTATTTTCTCCTTAGTCCCTCCTACTGATGACTCAGCTCATGTTGCCTGCCATCTTCACCTGCTACAGAGTAGAATTCACATGACTCCCTTTTCACCAGATCAAATCTCTACCGCTACTTTTTAACTAACCTGAATGGCATTCATGTAATTACTTCTAATTGTCTCTTATCTAGTATATATGTAACAACAATATTCTGTATTGTTTAATTAAGAAGTTACATTATTGTTTCTGATCTGCTCTTCTCTGCTATACCTTCTTCATCTTCTCTGTTCTGCTGTATTTTATACAACTACATTGAAATTAGTCTCAGCAGATATTTCAACATTATGCACCTAAAACAATAACAACTTTTGTGAAAATAAATTAGAAAGCAAGAAGACATCAAATTAAGCCGCCAGATTATATAAGAATATAGCCTCTCCTGAAAATCTTCAATCTCCCAGTTTATAAAAAAAACCAACCATAAGTCCAAGGGATAAAAAAGAAACCATGACAATAATTAAAATGAGAATGACGTATAGATGATATAAAAATAACCACACCACAGATTATACTAAGAAATTGGCACCCTATGTTGCATAGTATGTGATGCTAGAACCATTCTCATGGCTTGAAAGATTTAATCATTTGTCCAGGAAAATCTAATGTGGAGCAATAATATGATTAAGTGCCTTTATTGGCCAACTCCATCTTTTATTACAAGAATACCTAAGGGGCTATTTGGTTGGCTAAAAAAGGAATGATGTGTAAAAGGAATACTTTGGAGTTATTTGGATGAATGTAAAGTAAATACAAGTGAATGAATTTTTTTTTTTTTTTGAAATAATGAATGTAGTGTAAAGTCCAAAAATGGTGTCCGCCGGCAGGGAAGATGGCAGTAGTGGTGGGGTGGTTTCCAACTGTGGGTGGCGGATCCAGTTTGTGATGGTAGTGGCCGACGACTATGGTGATGGCGGTGGCGGTGGCAGCTGCCGGTAGTGGTGGTGGCCATCGATGGGTAGTGGTCGCTGACAGCCGCGGTGGTGGTGGCCGGTGGTGGTGGCCGGTGGGTGTGGTGGTGATGGGTGTTCGCGGCAGTCGGTGGTGGCCGGCAGGTGGTAGCAGTGGTCAAGCGAGTTTGCTTGTGGTATAAACGGTTCTTGCTCAAAACTGGTTGAGTTTGGTTTACTTTAAAAATGAGCTAAAATGGTTTACACTACATTTACTTTACTTTACTTTGCTCCACTTTATATTCCAATCAAACACATTCAAAGCCCCTATATTTGGAATACTTTACAACACTTTGTAATTTAACCAAACAGCCCCTTAATTTCTTACATTTCTAGTATAATGTTGGGTCCTCATAGTAATGTAGTGATATGTCAACCTTCGTGAGTAAATATCAGAGAGATGGTATGGCCCTTGCTTTACTAATCTTTCAATATAGCAAACTTTAAAAATAAAAATAAAAAGCAACGAAGAAAGGTGCAAAATCTGTAGCATGGATGTTGGCAAATGACAAATATGGCACCTTTACTCACCATACATATGAAAAAAAGTCAGCAAAAGGAATGAAACCCATACTGCCAGAGGATATCCCCTTGTAAGATGAGCAAGAAGCATTCCTAGTGCCATGCCAACCATTGTTGCTATAGTTTCTTGACTACCCTCCTGCAAATATTTTAATAATGGAAATAAGTAATTATATTAGCAAAAGAAGTAAGCATTAAACAGCAGAAAACTATAGAATCTCCACATTACCTTGGCAGATATATCTGCTGCATTATTCTCAAGTGAGAAGTGCTGTGTCAGAGCAGCTCTCGTTGCGCCACTTGCAACGCCAGCTAAAGAAAAAAAGTCAGAAATGTCAATCCATGTTTAAAAGGGAATCAAATGCTACAGACCTACAATAAATGACAAGTAGTAGATGGTTACAGGTTAAAAGCATCAAAAGAAACAAGCAGGTAATGAAATAGATATAAAAAACTATAAAGAGAGCTAGAAGTTCGACACAATAACAATAATTGCATAAAGACCACATTACGCTAGTACAGTACAATTAAGAAAGCATATCTAGTCATTTTGCAGAAGATATCATGCAAGACTTATGTTACTATTTATTCAGAATAAGCATACCACATCCTTCATGCTTGGATTCACAATAATATATATATATATATATATATAAGATATTGTGATGAGGACATCGAAGATCAACGGCTACGATCGTGTCTATTTATTTTCATGTATTTTATTTGTTATTTGTACTTTTCCATTTTTACCCTCACTTGAGGGCTTTGCTTTATGTTGGCCCTAGGGGCAATTATGTCTTTTATGTTTCCTTCATGTAATTGGCTATTTAAGCCTTCTCCTTCCTCTTGGAAAGGATGATGAATATTGATATGAAATTTTCACGTTGTGCTTATGATTCTCTTTGTGAGTTCTAAGTTCTCTCTCTTGGAATGATCTCTTAGTGAGTTCGTGAGAAGAGAGGCCCAAGTGGGGCAAAAGCAATACCCGCCAATCTTGGTGGATTCCAAGGTTCGCGGTTCTCTTATCTTCTCTTTCTTTTATTTTCTTATTGCATCGATTCTCTCCACTTTCATCCCACCACCGAAATACCTATCGATCCCCACCAAATCTCCCCTCCACAATTCCACCCGCCGGCCTAGCTCATAGCCACCTCCACCCGAAGCCAAAACCACCCCTTCTCCTTTGGCCGCCGGCCACCCATTGCTCCAAGGCATGATGAAGATGCCAATCATCATTATGACTCCTTGATGGGTGCTTAGCAATAAATAAAGGAGTTACCGAATTTGAATTTCAAAATTTGAAATTCAAAACTTTCCATATTTGAAAATTCCTAATTAGGAAAGTTTTCAAATTGATCCAATTTTAATTTCATGACATGTGGAGTTTTCAATTTTTCATCCTAGGTGGCATTGATTCATTTGGAAAGCATTTACTCCCTCCCTATTCCCCTCTCTTCCACCTCACCATGCCGCCGGCCCTATGATGGGTCCCCATTGATGGCTTAATTAATTCCCTCTTCCAAGTTTGAAATTCAAATTAATTTCAAATAACTTTCCCTCTAATCTTTTAAAACTGAAATTGATTTCAGTTTTACTAGTGGTCCCCACCTCCTTAAAACCTCCAAGCCCTCTCTCTCTCTTCATGTGGCCGGCCACTCACCCTCCTTGCTTCTCCCTCTAATTGCCACCTCACCACCACTTAAATACCACTTAAAAGCCTCCTAAATACCTTTCTCCTCAACAAAACTTAAGTTTTAATTTCAGATTTCCAAATCTGAGATTGGAGATCAAGATTAATCCCTCTCATATTTTCTCTGCTGGAGTATTTTGCTGTCCGGAAGAATCCAAAAGCTGCTACAGATTTTCGGGTATTTCCACTTGCTGTCCACTGCCTGGGAAAGCTCCAGATTTCTGCCCCCCCTGCCCAAGAGTGCCCGAATCAACAAGAAAACTGTCCAAGAATACCTCCTTGCTGCCTGCCAGTTGCTGTCCTGAATTTCTGCACCGCTTCCCGAGTGCTCCTTAGTGCGAGGAGGTCGGGGTTGCTGCCCACTTCATCCCCAACGACAAACAACTTTGCCGGAACGCGTATCTCTCTTGTTTTTGGGTAAATTCGACACCAAACTCTTTATCTTCATAGTTGCATCCTTGAATGTGAATTTACTACCGTCATGAAGATCATATTAATTATTCGCCGCTAAAGCCTAGTAGTTAGAAGAGATGTGTGAGGGATCCTTGCATAGTAACTTATCTTATTGTTAATCTAGGGATATCTGGTTGAAAACCATCTATGTATGCAACGTAAGATTTATTTGATTAATTAATGATCTCAACCTCTCGCATGTGCTTAGACCTAAGCTAGGTTATCACCTTATTATTTCTATTTTGTCGTCTATCATCAAGACTAAGCTTATAATTATTATGCTCTAAAATTTAAGCGTGCAAACTTCCTTAACCCAATCATCAGTGCATGTTCGTTTTACATCATATTGACTGTGATAAGATGCACTTGCACCTGTTCTAATCCGGACTGGTAGGGGCAATGTAATAGAATTTTTGCATTTATACTTCTTGTATATGTCTGTGAATGTTTCGTATGCACGTGTTTGGAACTATTCTGAATTGAGTACCAAGAGTTTGTGTGCATGAATAGAAAATCTTTTTTTCCCTTAGGAGTGTTGCGGCTCTAGGTGGGGAGTGTTGCAGTGCCAAGCTCTTGGATTTAGGTCATTTAAATTGATCTGGATCAGCGTAATGACAACGTTGTCCGGAGCACCATGGCACTAGATCAAATTTTTATAAAATATTAATTTCCACTTATTTTTATTTTATCAAATCCATTTCCTCCCCCCTTAAGAGCTTGCTAGAGAGAGAAAGTTCATTTCAAGAGACTCTGATCTACTTTTTGTTATCAGTCCAACTCAGAAAGTTGTTCAGATCGAGGTAGATTACATCATGTTTATCTTAATTTTTAAAAAATAAAAATATTTTAGAAATTTTCAAATTTAAATTATAAATTCATAGCATAGAAATGGGGATAACATCACACCCGCTAACCTCTCACCATGTAACTTTCTATATTATAGATTTGATCATTACGAGTATTTAGATATTTTTTGCAAAATTTTCATTAGGTAAATTAAAAAGTGTACTATTTTTGGCGAATTAAAAAAATAGTTTTGATCATATAAAATAATGCTAAAGTATAATTAAAGCATCAAAATAATTTTCTGAACAATCCCTAGTAAACTGATGAAATTTTGAAACTATAAAATTATACTCAGATGCTGAATTTATTGCCTACAGATAAAGCACTGTGTATTTCTGAAATTAATTTATTTACATTTCTTTATTGCAATGTAATTATAAATTCACGTAACTGTTTTAAATGTATGATTCTGTAGAGATCGGATGTTGTAAGAAGTCCTATTATTCTAAATGCATAGGGAGTTAAAAAAATGTGAATATTTGATCTGTGTTGAGCATTGGGAGTCATAAGAGCATATTTTCTAATATACTAGCAACGGGAGTCATAAGGGCTTAAATTCTGATATATGTTTTTTAAGAGAGGTATATGGGCCGGAAGGAAATATGTTATTTTCTATTCTTATATATGAAATATTTATTTATAATGCAAAGATTATTATATTTTAGTTATTCGCAAAACAATATTTTGTTCAGCACAATAAATTGTTACCAACTACATTTAAATTCAGTTAAATACATAAGTTAATTATTGAAAATTCATGTCAGTAGATGTGATATATTAAGCTGTGTTGGCTCACACCTATTATGTATTCTATTTTAGGTCAGGAAAAATGGAAGAAGCTTATTAAGTAGCGAAGGTTGTAGGGGCTGATTTGTTTGAGTTTATTTATATAAGTACTTTTGATGTGAAACCAGGAATTGTTTCTCTGAAAATTAATAGAAGTTCGTTAAAGTATTGATAATACAATCCCAAGCTTCGCTAATTTGACAATTCAATGAAAATCTTAGAAGTTAACAAAGTCTAGGCAAGCAACTTCAACTAAGTTTACAAGTTCTATAAAATAACATCTTCAATAAAGTAACGGAAATGAATGGTCAACAAGAATCCGGCGGTTAACAAAGTGATTGTCTCACCTTGAGGCCACGCTCATTCATCTACTTCTAGGTTCGTAGGGAGAAGAAGAAACATGCTAGTGATGAAACCACTCCGAGGACGACGATGTTGTAGATCCGTAGGGAAGAAGAGGATGGCGCCGGACGTGGAGGTGGTGTGTAACAACGCCCTTCGATGATCCACGTGTAGATGGAGAAATGATCGTCTATGGACTCCACTAAAGCTGGGAGGATCCGGTCCAAATACTCTTCGACGGTATCGTCGAAGTAAAAGCCGACGTCAAAAAAAGGAGATCTGAGGATGTTAACTCGTCCACGGTTGTCGTACTCAAACCCGAAATTCCACTCGGGAACTTCCATGCATCCTTGAAGAGGTGAAAGGTTGGTCACCGTAAAAAAATCTCCTAGGGGGAGAGATGGGGAGCGGCGGGTTGTAGAAGGGATGAGGAGGCCGGCGGTGGATGTGGGGTGAGGAGAGATGGGTTTAGAAAACAAAGATAAAAACTGAGAGAAATTTCAGTTTTGGAGAATTTTGGAGGGGAAATTTGAATTCCAATAAGAGAGTAATTAATTCCTTAATGAAGAATTAATGGGGAGAGAGAGAGAAGGCCGACGGTGGAAGAAAAGGGAGGGGAAGAGGGATTAAACTGAAATTATTTCAGTTTTAATCCAAGTAGGAAGGAAAATTAATGAATCCTAATTTGAATTTCAAATTAGAATCAAGAGATTTAATGTAGTAATTAAATGGGGGTCCACCAAGGAGGGGGCCGGCGGCATGCATAGGGAGAGGGAGAAATTTGGGGAGAGGGGGAAGGGATTTAAAACTTGATTTGATGATGTGGCAAGAGGTTTAAAACTCCAAATTAAATTGATTTGAAATTTATTCACTCATGATAACTTTCCTAATTTGGAATTCCAAATTTGGAAAGAATTCAAAATTTGAATTCTAAATTTCAAATTCAGCATAGGATGAGGGAGGGGAGTTGGCCGGAAGGGGAAGGAGCGGCGGGGAGGTGGTTGGCCGGGATGGTGGTGGTGGCCGGCGGCAAGATCCAAGGAGGGCCGGCGGCTAGGGTTTGGGGAAGGGGATTTTGTGGGGCTTCTAATGAGAGGGAGATGATGAACACCAAAATAAAATAAAACTAGAGAACTCACTAAGAGATCTCAAAGGAAGAACTCACTAAGAGATCTTTACATGCACTCACAAAGAGAACAAAGAAAGCAAATTTCATTTCATTAAGCAATAATCCAAAATACAAAGACTAAGCCTTTATATAGGCTCAACAAGCATACGGAAAGTAAAAGACTACAATGCCCTTGGGCAATAACAAATACTAATTCTCTCATAGGGGTACAAAAGAAAAAAAGACAAGAAATATAAATGACATGAATAAAATAAAACATCAAAAATAAAGACTCTGAATCAGGGCCGTCAATCGGCGCCTCCGGCGATGGTACACATGTCGAAATCTGATGTCCCCATCATTCTCCCCAGGTGGGAGGAAGCTCGACCCTGTCGAGCAAGGGTCCTGAGAACTCTCATACAGCTCCAGAAGGTCAGGGTCTAGTCTCTGTATCTCCTCACGCTCCAGCCACGTGTCCTCCGTCTCCGGCTTTCCTCTCCAACGCACTAAGTATCTTTGGCGTCCGCCGTTCCTGGTGGAAATAATCTCATCACTGAGTATGGTTTCAATCTTCTCCATATTAGGTAATGGGGGAATTTTGGGAAGTGGAGGTAGGCTTGGGATCTCATAAGGTATGGACTCACAAGGCTCAAGATTTAGTGGATTTTCAGGGTTAAAATCAGGTCCATCTAAGGCTACTAGATCCTCTATGTTAAACGTGGGATTCATGTTGAAACCTTCAGGAAGGTCCAAGACATAGGCATTACTGTTTATTTTTGAAGTTATTTTAAAGGGACCTGCGCTCTTAGCATGTAGTTTCTTAAAAGCCCCTGGTGGGAACCGCTCCGGACGAATCCGAACCATGACATAGTCTCCAACTTCGAACTCCTTGAAGCGTCTCTTAAGATCAGCATTAAGTTTGTATTTCTCATTACTTTGCACAATTCTTTTATTAATTTCTTGATGCAATTCCGGGATATGCGATGCAAATGCAAATGCATACTCTGACACCCTAAGCCTAGGACTCATGGGGAGTAAGTCGATTGGTTGCCTAGGTTGGTACCCATAAACAATCTCAGTTGGGCTCATACCGGTGGTTCGATTGATGGAATTATTGTAGGCAAATTCAGCAATGGGTAGTTTGGAATCCCAATCCCTAATGTTATCTCCAACTAGGGTCCTTAGAAGGTTCCCAAGGCTCCTATTAATGGCTTCCGTTTGGCCATCCGTTTGAGGGTGAAAGGCGGTGGAGAATTTCAACTTAGTACCCATTTTAATCCATAAAGTTTTCTAGAAGTAGCTCGTAAATTTCACGTCTCGATCCGACACAATTGTCTTAGGGAGTCCATGGAGTCGGACAATCTCATTAAAGTAAAGTTTGGCAATCCTAGAGGCATCGAAAGTTTTAGCACAAGGGAGGAAGTGGGCCATCTTAGAGAAGCGATCTACTACGACATAGATGGAATCGTGCTTCCTAATGGTTTTGGGTAGACCTAGGACAAAATCCATACTAACGTCTTGCCAATGGGCAGTTAGGGACAGGGAGTGGCATGTAGAGGCCTGTGTTCTGTTTTCTCTGTTTAGCTAGTTGGCAGGTATGGCAACGTTTGATCAGTCTAGTGACATCACGCTTAAGGCTTGGCCAGAAAAATCTATACTCGACGGCTGCAATGGTCTTAGCCTGTCCAAAATGTCCAGCTAAGCCTCCTGCGTGTAGTTCCCACACAAGAAATTCACGAATAGAGGTGTTGGGAATACACAACTTCTGAGACTTGAATAAGTAACCATCCTCTAACAAGAAATCATCTACAGATGGTTTATCCCCCGCCATTAGTATCGCATATATTTCTTTAAAATCAGTACACTCTTGATAGTCATCCTTGATGCGTTCGAATCCGACAACTTCTGTTCTCATTTCTCTAGTGACCATTATCCTACGGCTCAAAGCATCGGCTGCCTTATTTTCAGTTCCGGCTTTATGTCTGATAGTGTATGAATATTCTTGTAAGAATTCAACCCAACGACCATGACGGGCGTTTAACTTCTTTTGGGAGTTGATGTATCTCAAAGCCTCATGATCCGAAAATATTACAAACTCCTGGGGTAGCAAGTAGTGTCTCCAATACCTAAGGGACTGAATGATTGCATAAAACTCCTTATCGTAGGTAGAGTATCTCTGTCGTATGTCATTAAGTTTCTCGCTAAAGTATGCTACAGGATGTCCCTCTTGTGACAAGACTCCTCCTATTCCGATCCCTGATGTGTAATATTTCAAACTGCTCCAGTATCGTCCAGGACGATCTGGGATCGTCCTGGGACGATCAGTGTATTTTCAGTTCCAGAATCTGTCCAGAATTGCTCTAAGTGATTTCCTGTAGGGATCGTCCAGGCCGATCGAGATATCGTCCCGGGACGATCAGTGGATGGCACAAGTCAGTGAGTAGAGGTTTTTATCGCCTATGAATAGTAAACATCGTCCTGAAAAATCGTCCCTGGACGATGGGATTTTGGTCTGATCGTCCAGGCCGATCTGGACGATCGGCCAGGCCGATCTGAAGAGAATTTAAGGCAAATCAGCTCATTTGAAGAGAGAGAAAATAAAAAAAATAAATATCTGATTTCAGCTCTGAGGAGAGAGAAAAAGAGGATTTTGGAAAAGTTGATTTCGGGAAGACGCGGAGCCGTTTTCGAGCGAAGTGACTGTTGAAGAATTTGCTGTGCTCGAGGTAAGGCACATTCCGTCTTTCTCAATTTTCAGTTCCGTCGCGGTTGGCGGTATTTTTCTGTCCGGATTTCGTTTTCGTTACGGTTTTTCGTCCGTATCTTTCGATTGATTCAGTTTTTACCGCGTAAGTTTTGGTATATCGTTGCCGTGCCGGGTGTGCACGTTTTGACTATATTTTGAAGATTTTCGTCCGGGTATTTTTGATTCGATTGTGTTTTTAGTCGACCGGAATTTTCTGTGAAATCGTAAATTATCTGTGCAGTAGAATAAATGTTCTGGAATGTGATTATCTATATTCTGTGCGAATTCGGTAAATTTTCTTTGCAGGAAATTTTGTGTAAATTCTGTATACTGCCGTTGTGCTGCCCGATTTTTGGGTAATTTCTGAAATGTCCGGATTTCTTCTGAATTGAAATGCTATGTGAATAAGCTATAAAAAGGGAGTTATAAGGGGCCTGAATCCTATGAGATTCAGTTAGTGAAACGGGAAATTCTGAAATGAGCTCAATATACATTTGATATCTGTTTCGTTCCGGATCCGATGAATTCTGTTCTGGTGCTATAAGCACATCTGTTTTGGTGCCGTGAGCACAAAGGAGACATAAGGGGCCTGGATCCTGTGAGATTCAGTTAGTGTCTGGGAAGGGAGGCATAAGGGGCCGGAATCCGTAGAGATTCCGTCAGTGTCAGGGCATTTAGCTATGTGTATCTGTTTTGTTTTCTGTATCTGTTCTGTTCTGTACGAAATTGTGATTCTGATACGATATGCTCCGTACGATTCTGATTTCTGAATTCTGATTCTGACTCTGTTGATTTGTTCTGATATGATCTGTACGATTCCGATTCTGATTTGATATCTGTCCGTATAAGTTCTGATTTCCGATTCTGTTCTGATTTCTGATCTGATTTCTGTCTGATGAGTTTGGTTTTGGTTTCTGAGAATTTAGATTGGTGGTTTGTTGCTTTGCTGAGCTGTTGAGCTCACCCTTGCTTTCTGGTGGTTTTCAGGTTCTGGGAAGGGCAAGGAGGTCCAGGATTAGTTTCAGAGTTTGATCCGATTAGGTACTTTTGTACTTTTGATTTTTGTACAGTCATGGCTTTTCTGTTCTGTCTTTCTTTCTGTTGAAAGCCATGCACTGTTCTGTAGATGATTATTTTTGAGGAAATGAAAAGATAGATGTTTTGTTCCGCTGCATTTGATGTTTTAGTAGCTCTGTTGTTCTGTGTTTTTCTGTTGAGTTAAGAATTTGGAAGATCAGTTCAGTAACCTAATCCAAAGCCAGATCCTGGATAAGCAAGTAAGGCTCTCGTCGCGATCCGGCTCGGGCGGGATCCGTCCCCGTCGCGTCGGGTCGTGACAAGCTTTTGTGGTATCAGAGCACTGGTTTTGGAAACAGGTCGAATTGTAAAACAGAGCTTTAGGAAGTGATCAGTAAGTCTGTCTGGGAGGTAGTTTTGGGTCGTTTGGCTTTTTATTGTGTTGTTTTTGTGTTGTTTTCGTGATAGTTTTCCGGATTTTTTGGATTTTTCTGTATGGATCAGCCAGACCCAGACATGACAGACGGTCAGAGTGATGATCAGGCAGCACCAGTGGGGAGTACAGCCCCAGTGGTCGGTGCTGATACGCTTTCACAGTTTGCGTCACTTGTTGCTCAGATGATGAGCGAGACTCAGAGCAGAGCTTCTACTGTTAGATCTGAGGACATTGATCGACACCTGCAGTTATTTTTGAGGTTGAAGCCTCCGAGGTTTGAGGGCGCTGTTGAGCCCAGAGCTGCTGAGGAGTGGCTGAGGAGATTGGAGAAGACTTTTGACGGGATGCAGTGTCCTGCAGACAGGAAGGTTCCGTTAGCAGTTTTTCTGTTAGATGGAGAGGCTGAGCACTGGTGGGATGGCCAGCAGGCAGCCAGATTTCAGGGCAGATTGAACTCTTTGATCACTTGGGAAGAGTTCACTGAAGTATTCAGAGACTGGTTTGTTCCCCCTTCTGCACGACAGCAGATGCAGGAAAGTTTTCTGAGGCTGGTTCAGGGGAGCAAGACGGTGATGCAGTACGAGGCTGAGTTTACTGCATTAGCCAGGTACGCTCCGCAGCTGGTTAGTACTTCTGCTGAGAGGTGTTACCGATTTCTGAGAGGCTTACGAGACACTTTGAGGCAGCCTTTGATACCGTTCCGGATTACTGATTTCTCTGAGCTTGTGGAGCGAGCTCGTCTGATTGAGAACGACATGACGACTACTCAGCAGCGGTGGTCTGCGAGTAGGAAGAGATTTGGAGGAGATACTTCTGGCAGTGGTTCCTCTGGGAAGAGGAGATTTGTTCCTGGTTCTGGATCTGGAGATTCCAGAAGGAGCGGAGGATCGTCTGGTACTGTTACCAGTACGACTGGTTCTGGATCTGTCAGTTCGGCACCTGTGTGCCAGAGTTGTGGACGGCGACACCATGGCCAGTGCTACAGGATAGCTGGTCTTTGTTTCAGATGTGGTCAGCCGGGACATAGGATTGCAGAATGTCCACAGATGGGATATGATCAGCGATCTGAGGGTTTAGTCAGACCTGTCGGTTCAGCAGCAGGAAGACCGAGGACTGTTCCTCCACGCCCTGAGGGATTTGCTGGTAGAGGTGGTGGTTCTAGTTCTGCACCACGGAGACCACCTACGATTCAGAGAGAGCAGAGTAGTTCTGTTGCTTCAGCTCCTGCTCCAGTTCAGCCACGAGTTTACAGCTTGAGTCAGCAGGAGGCTCGAGATGCTCCGGATGTTGTGACAGGTACGGTTTACATTTCTGATCAGCCCTGTCGTGTTTTGTTTGACTCTGGAGCGAGTCATTCTTTTCTGTCCGAGCATTGTTTTGAGCTTTTACATTTGGATTCGATGGTTTTACCGGTTTCTTTGTCTGTGATTTTACCGCTGGGAATCCATTGATTGCTCGACAGTTTTGTTTGTGTGAGATCGAGATTTCTGGCAAGAAGTGGAAATCGAGTTTGATTCGATTGCCGATTTCTTCGTATGATGTGATTTTGGGAATGGATTGGCTGAGTCGGTATGAGGCTCAGATTGACTGTCTGAAGAAGCAAGTGAGTTTGCTTGTGGCTGGAGAGAGAGTTGTATTTCAGGGATTACGAGGTGTTCTCTCCAGTCTGATTTCTGCGTTAGAGGTGAGCAGAATGTGGAAGAAAGGATATCCAGTATTTTTGGCTTCGGTGCGGGATCTGAACCTGGAGGTTGGTTCTGTTTCTGAGATCCCTGTGGTACGGGAGTTTACTGATGTTTTTCCTGAGGAGTTGGTTGGTTTACCTCCGGATAGAGATGTGGAGTTCTCTATCGATGTTTTTCCGGGTACCGCTCCGATATCGAAAGCTCCGTACAGGATGGCACCGAAAGAACTTTCTGAGTTGAAAGTTCAGCTTCAGGAGTTGGTTGACAGAGGGTTTGTACGTCCTAGTGTTTCTCCTTGGGGAGCACCTGTTCTGTTTGTGAAGAAGAAGGACGGTACACTCTGTATGTGTATTGATTACAGAGATTTGAACAAGGCCACGATCAAGAACAAGTATCCTTTGCCTCGGATAGACGACTTGTTTGACCAGCTTTCCGGATCTTCGGTGTTTTCGAAGATTGATTTGCGATCCGGATATTATCAGGTGAAGGTGAAGGAATCTGATGTGGTGAAGACTGCTTTCAGTACTCGGTACGGGCACTACGAGTTTTTGGTTATGCCTTTTGGGGTAACCAACGCGCCCGCTATTTTCATGGATCTGATGAACCGAGTATTCAGGGAGTTTTTGGATCAGTTTGTGATCGTCTTCATCGACGATATTCTGGTATATTCTGCTTCTGAGGATGATCATGCCAGACATTTGAGGATTGTATTGGAGACTCTGAGGAGGCATCAGCTGTATGCCAAGTTCTCCAAGTGTGAATTCTGGCTGAAGAGCATTTCATTTCTGGGGCATGTGATTAGCGGAGAAGGTATTTCTGTAGATCCCCAGAAGATTCAGGCAGTTGCTGATTGGCCAAGGCCGACTACGGTATTTGAGGTACGTAGTTTCTTGGGCATGGCCGGGTATTACAGGAAATTTGTGAAAGGATTTTCACAGATTTCGACTCCTCTGACGAGACTGACTCAGAAGTCAGTTCCTTTTGTTTGGACACCGGAGTGTGAAGCTAGTTTTCAGAGATTGAAGGATTGTTTGACTTCAGCTCCAGTGTTGGCGCTTCCGTCAGGTACGGAAGGTTTTCAGGTGTTCAGTGATGCTTCACTGAAAGGACTGGGATGTGTCCTGATGCAGCATGGTCAGGTAATTGCTTATGCTTCGAGACAGTTAAAACCACATGAGAAGAATTACCCGACACATGATTTGGAGTTAGCTGCTGTTGTTTTTGCTTTGAAGATTTGGCGTCATTACCTGTATGGCGTCACATGTGAGATGTTTACGGATCATAAGAGCCTGAAGTACTTTTTACTCAGAAGGATCTGAATCTGAGACAGAGGCGGTGGCTCGAGTTGATCAAGGACTATGACCTGACTATTCAGTATCAGCCTGGGAAGGCGAATGTGGTAGCAGATGCTTTGAGCAGGAAGTCTTCTGGATTCTCAGGTATTCAGCTTACTTGTGATGACTTTCTGATTCGTGATTTGGAAAGATTGCAGTTGGAGGTGATTTCCTCCAGTGATTTGGAGTTGGCTCAGATGAGTATTCAGTCTTCTTTGGAAGCAAGGATTCAAGAAGCCCAGAAGTCAGATTCTGATTATTCGAAGTTGCTAGCTCAGATTGGATCTGGTAAGACTCCTGAACTTCGAATTTCTGATTCTGGTGCTATTTTCTGTAAGAACAGGTTGTGGGTACCTGTGTTTGGAGATTTGAGGCGGGAGATTCTGTATGAATCTCATCATTCAGGCTACACTGTTCATCCAGGCAGTGGTAAGATGTACGCTGATATGAAGCTTTTGTTCTGGTGGCCTGGGATGAAGAAGGATGTGGCGGAGTTTGTGTCGAGATGCGAAGCCTGTCAGTTGGTGAAGGCAGAGCATCAGCGACCAGGTGGACTGTTGCAGTCGTTGCCTATCCCTGAGTGGAAATGGGAGGAGGTAACGATGGATTTTGCTATGGGTTTCCCTCGTTCACGACAAGGACATGATGCTATTTGGGTAGTTGTGGATCGATTGACGAAGTCAGCCCATTTTCTTCCGATCAGACAGACGGATTCAGTTGAACGCTTGGCACAGATATATGTGAAAGAGATAGTCAGATTGCACGGTGTGCCTCGCGTGATTGTATCTGATAGAGATGGACGTTTTACTTCCAGACTTTGGAAAGGCATTCAGCAAGGCTTGGGTACGAAATTGCATTTCAGTACAGCCTTTCATCCTCAGACTGACGGACAGTCTGAGAGGACTATTCAGGTACTGGAAGATCTGTTGAGACTTTGTGTTCTGGACTTTAGCGGAAGCTGGGAAGATCATATTCCGCTGATTGAGTTTGCCTATAACAACAGTTTTCAGTCCAGTATCGGTATGGCACCGTACGAGGCTCTGTATGGCAGGAAGTGCCGTACTCCTTTGACTCTGACGGAGGTCGGAGATAGACAGACTTTGGGTGCCACTTTTGCTGATGAAACTGCTCAGAAGATTCATTTGATAAGAGAAAGATTGAAAGCCGCTCAAGATCGTCAGCAGAAGTATTACAATCAGAAGCACAGATTTGTTGAGTTTCAGGTCGGTGACTTTGTGTATGTCAAAGTCAGCCCGATGAAAGGTGTGAGCAGATTTGGTCAGGTGAGCAAGCTTAGTCCAAGGTATGTTGGACCATTTGAGATTTTGGAAAGAATTGGAAAAGCTGCTTATCGCCTATTGCTTTCTGATTCTATGCCTGATGTGCATAATGTGTTTCACGTATCCACTCTGAGGAAGTGGGTATCCGACTCTGGGAAGAAGGTATCAGCTGACGAGGTTGAGATTCAGGAGAATCTGGCGTACAAGGAAGAGCCAGAATTGATTTTAGCGTACGACGTCCGCAAGTTAAGAAATAAAGAGATTCCGATGGTTAAAGTCCAGTGGAAGCACCGGACTGCACGGGAAGCAACGTGGGAAAAGGAGTCTGATATGAGACGGTCGTACCCGTACTTGTTTTGACTGCGTTTGGATTGGATAATGTCGAGGACGACATTTTTCTGAGTTGGGGAGATTGTAATATTTCAAACTGCTCCAGTATCGTCCAGGACGATCTGGGATCGTCCTGGGACGATCAGTGTATTTTCAGTTCCAGAATCTGTCCAGAATTGCTCTAAGTGATTTCCTGTAGGGATCGTCCAGGCCGATCGAGATATCGTCCCGGGACGATCAGTGGATGGCACAAGTCAGTGAGTAGAGGTTTTTATCGCCTATGAATAGTAAACATCGTCCTGAAAAATCGTCCCTGGACGATGGGATTTTGGTCTGATCGTCCAGGCCGATCTGGACGATCGGCCAGGCCGATCTGAAGAGAATTTAAGGCAAATCAGCTCATTTGAAGAGAGAGAAAATAAAAAAAATAAATATCTGATTTCAGCTCTGAGGAGAGAGAAAAAGAGGATTTTGGAAAAGTTGATTTCGAGAAGACGCGGAGCCGTTTTCGAGCGAAGTGACTGTTGAAGAATTTGCTGTGCTCGAGGTAAGGCACATTCCGTCTTTCTCAATTTTCAGTTCCGTCGCGGTTGGCGGTATTTTTCTGTCCGGATTTCGTTTTCGTTACGGTTTTTCGTCCGTATCTTTCGATTGATTCAGTTTTTACCGCGTAAGTTTTGGTATATCGTTGCCGTGCCGGGTGTGCACGTTTTGACTATATTTTGAAGATTTTCGTCCGGGTATTTTTGATTCGATTGTGTTTTTAGTCGACCGGAATTTTCTGTGAAATCGTAAATTATCTGTGCAGTAGAATAAATGTTCTGGAATGTGATTATCTATATTCTGTGCGAATTCGGTAAATTTTCTTTGCAGGAAATTTTGTGTAAATTCTGTATACTGCCGTTGTGCTGCCCGATTTTTGGGTAATTTCTGAAATGTCCGGATTTCTTCTGAATTGAAATGCTATGTGAATAAGCTATAAAAAGGGAGTTATAAGGGGCCTGAATCCTATGAGATTCAGTTAGTGAAACGGGAAATTCTGAAATGAGCTCAATATACATTTTGATATCTGTTTCGTTCCGGATCCGATGAATTCTGTTCTGGTGCTATAAGCACATCTGTTTTGGTGCCGTGAGCACAAAGGGAGACATAAGGGGCCTGGATCCTGTGAGATTCAGTTAGTGTCTGGGAAGGGAGGCATAAGGGGCCGGAATCCGTAGAGATTCCGTCAGTGTCAGGGCATTTAGCTATGTGTATCTGTTTTGTTTTCTGTATCTGTTCTGTTCTGTACGAAATTGTGATTCTGATACGATATGCTCCGTACGATTCTGATTTCTGAATTCTGATTCTGACTCTGTTGATTTGTTCTGATATGATCTGTACGATTCCGATTCTGATTTGATATCTGTCCGTATAAGTTCTGATTTCCGATTCTGTTCTGATTTCTGATCTGATTTCTGTCTGATGAGTTTGGTTTTGGTTTCTGAGAATTTAGATTGGTGGTTTGTTGCTTTGCTGAGCTGTTGAGCTCACCCTTGCTTTCTGGTGGTTTTCAGGTTCTGGGAAGGGCAAGGAGGTCCAGGATTAGTTTCAGAGTTTGATCCGATTAGGTACTTTTGTACTTTTGATTTTTGTACAGTCATGGCTTTTCTGTTCTGTCTTTCTTTCTGTTGAAAGCCATGCACTGTTCTGTAGATGATTATTTTTGAGGAAATGAAAAGATAGATGTTTTGTTCCGCTGCATTTGATGTTTTAGTAGCTCTGTTGTTCTGTGTTTTTCTGTTGAGTTAAGAATTTGGAAGATCAGTTCAGTAACCTAATCCAAAGCCAGATCCTGGATAAGCAAGTAAGGCTCTCGTCGCGATCCGGCTCGGGCGGGATCCGTCCCCGTCGCGTCGGGTCGTGACATGATGCGTCACAGGTTACTTCAAACACTTTAGAAAAATCTGGGAGCCGCATAACAGGAGCTTCTACCATTTTCTTTTTAATATCCTCAAAAGCTCTGGTCGCTGCAGTCGTCCAATGGAATTCCCATTTCTTAAGACAATCAGTTATGGGGGCTACAATGGTGCTGAAATTTCGAATAAACCTCCGATAGAAAGTAGCCAATCCATGGAAACTTCTAACATCCTGTATATTCTTAGGTTCTGGCCACTCATTTATAGCTCGCACCTTTTTTGGGTTCGCAGATATCCCCTCAGTTGAAATGATGAATCCAAGAAAGGTCGCACTATCGGTGAGGAATTTACACTTAGCAGGTTTACCGAACAGCTGTTCTCTTCCCAAAAACTTCACAGACTTGTGTTATATGATTGAGATGTTGATCCATCGAAGTGCTGTAGATTAAGATGTCATCAAAGTAAACTACTACGAACTTCCCTAAGAAAGGCCTCAGAACTTGAGTCATAACCCTCATAAAGGTATTAGGGACGTTGTTCAAACCAAACGGCATGACAGTCCATTCATAAAGTCCATCTTTAGTCTTGAATGTCGTCTTCCACTCATCCCCTGGACGGATTCTAATTTGATGGTACCCACTCTTAAGATCGATCTTGAAAAAGAGGGTTGCTCCAGTCATCATGTTCAACATGTCATCTAATCGGGGAATGGGAAACCTATACTTGACAGTAATCTTGTTGATAGCGCGGCTATCAACACACATCCGCCACGAGCCGTCCTTTTTGGGAGTTAAAAGTGCAGGAATAGCACATGGACTAAGGTTCTCCTTAATGAATCCTCGTTGTAGGAGTTCATCGACTTGTTTCTTAAGCTCAGAATGTTCAGTTGGGTTCATACGGTAGTGAGGGAGGTTGGGTAGGGATGCTCCTGGCACCAAATCTATCGCGTGTTGTATGTCCCGCATGGGTGGCAGTTGGTTAGGAAAATTGTCTGGGAAGACATCAGTAAAGCTTTTAAGAAGAGGCTTAACGGCATCGGGGATTGGTTCATTTTGGTCCTCATCTACTTCTCTAGCCACTAGGGCATACATGGGTGCTCCTTGGGTGATCTCAGTTTCCACCTCTTTTGCAGTCAATAAGTGGAGACATTTACTTTGCTTGACAGGGATAGGCTTTGCTTCAGTCTTGGGAGGTTTAGGTTGAGAGGACATTAACTTGATCTTCTTTCCATTATGTTCGAACACACAGGTGTTTGTCCTCCCATAAATATGTACGTCATTGTCAAATAGCCAAGGGCGACCAAGGATAATTTGACCTACGTCCATAGTTAAAACATCACACCAAATCTTATCCTGATATCCCACAAATTCTATAGGAATAAGACTTCGATCCTTAATTTCTATGGTAGTAGAGTTTATCCACGAAACCTTATACGGATTTGGGTGAGGGGTCACCTTAAGATTGAGCTTGGAAACCATGGCTGAGAAGATTGCATTGATACAACTTCCACTATCTACTATAACTTTGCAGCTCTTTTCTCCAATCTTGATGAAGGTATGAAAAATTGAGGTTCTACACCAATCATCACTTAACTTAGGTTGGGCCAACTTGCAGGGTAACGGGCTCTTCTTCAGTAAAAAAGTCTTCTTCCTCATCCGCTTGGTGAATCAGATCAGTTTCAGGTTCTTCTTCCTCCTCGTCCACCTCCTCAATTATGGTGACTTTGTAAGGACTAGAACATTGTGAAGCAATGTGTCCGTACCCATGACACCTATAGCACTTGGTTCCAGAATTGGGTTTGGGAGTGTCTCGTTCGAGGGCTTTACCTTTGAGGTCTGTGCGAGGTGGGGCCGAACTAGCAGGGGTTCGGCTTGCAGTCGATCCCGAGGGTCGGTTTTGAGGTTGTCCAGACGAGGTTCTATACGAATTCGAGCGGGAGTCAAAGTGCCTTGTTTGGGAGTGGGTTTTAGAATCTTCGAGGTCGAGAACTAGGCTACAGGCTGCCTCTAACGAGTCTACACCTCGAGCAAAAAGTTCAGTGCGCAGATCTTCCCTAAGGCCAGCTCTAAACATGGATAGGATTTGAGTTGGGGTGGCCGACTCTTCGCCATTGCAACGGATCAGGAAGTCGTCAAAGGCCGAGATATAGTCTTTGACGGGCTTGCTCCCCTGGGTCAATCTATTCCATTTATCAAGGAGCTTCGGGTAGTACGAAGGAGGGAGATATTTTCTCTTAAGTTCTTGTTTCATAGTCCTCCAATCCGTGATAGGGTTTTCGCCTCGAGCCTCGCGCATATTCTCTAAATTGGTCCAATACAAGTTGGACCGACCCGTGAGTTTCATTTCTGCAAATCTAACCTTCCTAGCCTCCGAGATGTTATACCATTTGAAGTAACTATCCATGGATTTGAGCCAATCCATGAAGACTTGGGGATCGAGGGTCCCATCATAAGTTGGAGCATCAATTCTAATGTTTTTTAACAACTGGGCATCGTTGTCTCTCCAAGGGTTCTCATCTCCTACAGGGTCTTGATGGGGTCTCGGGTTATGCCAGTACTGGTCTCTAGGATGGCCATGATCTGCTCGGTTATCCTCGTCGTAGGGTGAGTGAGGCCGAGATGGGGTGTAGATTGCAGGGTTCCCAATACGCTCTATGTTATATAACCGATCACTGGTTAATCTCCTAAAATCCACTAAGTCCGTCTGAGTGTTATGAATTTGCTGCGTAACAGTCCCTAATTGGCCCAAGATGAGGTCTAGGATAGCTTGGAGGTGTTGCGGATCCATGGGGTTGGTTATGGGATGAATGAGGTAGAGTTAGGGTGGAGGACAGCACTTAAATGCTACAGAAAACAGCTCCTAAAGCCTCCAAACAGCTGCTGGAAAGTCGGGGACAGCAACCTAACACGAAGGCGAAAGATGTCTAGGGGTCACGGGTTGTCTGCAGGGTGTGGACAGCAAAATGTCAAGGGTTAAGGTGCACTTATGAGTCACTAAATAGGGCAGGAAAAGTTCTGAACAACAAGGTTTTCTAGGGTGGCAAGTGACCTAGGTGATTGGGTTGGTAGTTAGTGGCAAAGACAACACTAATGTAAGCTAAATGTGAATGTTTATAATGAAATTGACCTGCAGAAAATTACTGGACAGCGAAGCAAAACAGTGAAATAAATGTTCTAGACGATGTTATGCATGTAAATGACTAATGGCAAGCTAAAGTAGACTTCCTAGGATGCATCTAACATGAGCAAAGCATGCTAGCCATGCTCTGATACCAAGATGATGTGAAACCAGGAATTGTTTCTCTGAAAATTAATAGAAGTTCGTTAAAGTATTGATAATACAATCCCAAGCTTCGCTACTTTGACGATTCAATGAAAATCTTAGAAGTTAACAAAGTCTAGGCAAGCAACTTCAACTATGTTTACAAGTTCTATAAAATAACATCTTCAATAAAGTAATGGAAATGAATGGTCAAAAAGAATCCGGCGGTTAACAAAGTGATTGTCTCACCTTGAGGCCACGCTCATTCATCTACTTCTAGGTTCGTAGGGAGAAGAAGAAACATGCTAGTGATGAAACCACTCTGAGGACGACGATGTTGTAGATCCGTAGGGAAGAAGAGGATGGCGCCGGACGTGGAGGTGGTGTGTAACAACGCCCTTCGATGATCCACGTGTAGATGGAGAAATGTTCGTCTATGGACTCCACTAAAGCTGGGAGGATCCGGTCCAAATACTCTTCGACGGTGTCGTCGAAGTCAAAACCGACGTCAAAAAAAGGAGATCTGAGGATGTTAACTCGTCCACGGTTGTCGTACTCAAACCCGAAATTCCACTCGGGAACTTCCATGCATCCTTGAAGAGGTGAAAGGGTGGTCACCGTAAATAAATCTCCAAGGGGGAGAGATGGGGGGCGGCGGGTTGTAGAAGGGATGAGGAGGCCGGCAGTGGATGTGGGGTGAGGAGAGATGGGTTTAGAAAACAAAGATAAAAACTGAGAGAAATTTCAGTTTTGGAGAATTTTGGAGGGGAAATTTGAATTCCAATAAGAGAGTAATTAATTCCTTAATGAAGAATTAATGGGGAGAGAGAGAGAAGGCCGGTAGTGGAAGAAAAGGGAGGGGAAGAGGGATTAAACTGAAATTATTTCAGTTTTAATCCAAGTAGGAAGGAAAATTAATGAATCCTAATTTGAATTTCAAATTAGAATCAAGAGATTTAATGTAGTAATTAAATGGGGGTCCACCAAGGAGGGGGCCGGCGGCATGCATAGGGAGAGAGGGAGAAATTTGGGGAGAGGGGGAAGAGATTTAAAACTTGATTTGATGACGTGGCAAGGGGTTTAAAACTCCAAATTAAATTGATTTGAAATTTATTCACTCATGAAAACTTTCCTAATTTGGAATTTCAAATTTGGAAAGAATTCAAAATTTGAATTCTAAATTTCAAATTCAGCATAGGATGAGGGAGGGGAGTTGGGCGGAAGGGGAAGGAGCGGCGGGGAGGTGGTTGGCCGGAATGGTGGTGGTGGCCGGCGGCAAGATCCAAGGAGGGCCGGCGGCTAGGGTTTGGGGAAGGGGATTTTGTTGGGCTTCTATTGAGAGGGAGATGATGAACACCAAAATAAAATAAAACTAGAGAACTCACTAAGAGATCTCAAAGGAAGAACTCACTAAGAGATCTTTACATGCACTCACAAAGAGAACAAAGAAAGCAAATTTCATTTTATTAAGCAATAATCCAAAATACAAAGACTAAACCTTTATATAGACTCAACAAGCATACGGAAAGTAAAAGACTACAATGCCCTTGGGCAATAACAAATACTAATTCCCTCATAGGGGTACAAAAGGAAAAAAGACAAGAAATATAAATGACATGAATAAAATAAAACATCAAAAATAAAGACTCTGAATCAGGGCCGTCGATCGGCGCCTCCGGCGATGGTACACATGTCGAAATCTGATGTCCCCATCACTTTATAGCTCGGTCTTCGTTCCTTCGTGCAACATCCAGAGTCGACCGAGCAGAAGAAGGAGAAGTCAAGCGCAGTACCTCCGACGAAAAGACATGAGGGATTAGAGGCCTTACGTGCGCCTGTACTGGGCTGATCGAACAGTAGTTTGTTTGGGTGGAGTCGGACAATTGATTTGCATTGTTTGAAGACTGGCTCGATCGAACGGCCAAGGAAGGAGGAGATCAACGTGCCAAGTGCTGAGCTGCTTGAGATGTGTTTTTCTGCTACTGCCTCTGAAGCTTGCTGCAACCCTAAATTTTTTGTTTCTACTATTGTGCCTTTATTGGGGGCATTCCCTAAAGAACCTAGAGGGAGGCAAACTCGAAGATAATTAATTCACATTCCTTGTTATCCCACCGCCGGCCTTTATTACCAATTCTGGTATCTTGAGAGCTACTGCTTAACGTAGTCTTCATTGCTGTCATGCACCTTGCAAGCTTGATTAATATAGCCTTCATCACTATTATTTGCCACTACAATGTCTAAAGCTAATTGCTTTCAAAGTTTTGACCAAATGAGGGACTCTATGGTGCACAAAGGGACTTGATAACTCTACCTTTTTGTGATTGACTACCAAGCTGGGAATGACAGATCTATATTCCCCAGCTTGAGGGGCAATGTCAAATACCATCCCGGCCATCCTAGCCATCATTTGGCTCTTGACCTATGGCCAGGATGGGGATATGTGGGAGGCTCACCTGGATCACGCCAATCTCCTTCTATATTTGAGTGGTTGTGATGGGGACATCAGTTGGAAAGTCTACCGTCGACGTGGCCGTAGATCTACGGCCATGATCTACCCGATGTATTTCTAATTTTAGTATGGTCATTTTATTTTGATGTATTTTATTTCTGCATTTTTTCCTTTTTACCCTTGCTTGAGGGATTGAGTTTTGTAGCCCCTCGAGGGTATTTTAGTCTTTTATTTTATATCATTGTATTAGACTATTTATAGCCTTCATCATGTATTTTTGATGGTTAATGAATGATATTAAGAAATTTTCCTGCATTTGTCTTCTTGAAGCTTTTGAGAGAGCTTGAGAGAGAGTTGTGAGTTTGGTGGAGCCTAGGAGAGGCCACCCGTCGTACCCAACAGTCACCTCCGGTGGCTCTTGGTTTATCTCCCTTCTTTCTATTCGTTTCCCCAACATCCACCTCCGGCCATTCCTCCACCACCACAAATCACCACCTCCTAACCTCACCTCCCAAAATCCATCTCCTCAAAAAAACCGCCCCCCCCCCCTCCCATTCATCCCGCCGGCCATCTCTCTAACCGCCGGCCTCCCCTTTCATTCCCCACCCCAATCCCATTAATTGCCGGCTCCCTTGCCACCATCGCATGAATTTTCAAATTTTGAAATTTGAAAATTTTGAGGAGTGAAAATTTCCAAATTTGTCCGGCGTCAAATTAGGAAAGTTTAAATGAGTTTCAATTTCAAATTTGAATTGAAACAGATTTGAAATTTTTCTTTATTATTTGATTGGAGCCAATTTGGAAACCCATTACTCTCATAAACCCCTTTCCCCCTTGTTTTGTCGCCGGCCCCCTTGGTGACTCCACCTCCTTTAATGCTCCATTAAGGCTCTTAATTGCATGGTTTTGAAATTTCAAATCTCAGATTTTTCCCTCCTCTTTCACTTAAAATCTGAGAATAATTTTTTGGTATAGAGATCTAATATTATTTCTTCATCCCACCTTGTCTTTTCTTAACCCTAGCATTTTCCTCCCTCCAACCGCCATCTCTCTCCCTCTCCTTCTCTAGTTTGTTCTCCCTTTACATGATATTGATTCATGGTCGACTCGAAGGGTGATTTCGACTTTGCATCCGACGGCCAAGGCGTTGTGGATCTTCTCCTCTTCCCGTCGTCGGCGTGAGTTCAATCCTTGGCGGATGCATAGAGATTTCTTCTTCCCGTAGTACTTGTTGAAAGGGACCAACGAAAGGTGCGTGGTAATTCACAACGTCTCTCCGGAAAGGTGATCTTCTTCCTTGATTCATTTTCTTTCAAATTCTACTTACTTTTATGAGAGTTTGTTCACGCAAGAGATTGTGTCTACCAATCGCCATCCATTAGTAATCATAGGTTTGTTACTTCTTGGCTCTTAGATCTAATTGTTATAGTTTGGTTATGTTGGAAACTACTACTTATGCAATGTTTTAATTTTCTTAAGTGTTTTGATTTGATTTAGTCTCTTGTGTCGCTTGGCCTAAATGGGATTGATCATTTATGAGTTTTACATTGTTGTTCTAATCACTATTAACGAAAATCTGAAATTGTTCTTAATTTATTTTGTGCAAGTTTCTGATCTTTGCATTTAGTCCTGCATCAGGTTGGTTTAGGAAGGATTATATCAAGGCAATTATGCATGATTCTATATTTATTTGTTTCTCTATTAAGACATCTTATATAGATCTATAAATAGGGATAGTTTTGTATAATAAAATTAAGCATTTTCCCTCTACAATTCTCTTTACTTAACGTTAAATAAAGGAAAATCTGCGAAGTCTCCAAAACTTAGATCTTCGGCTTGATCTGTCATCATTCAACACGATATGATATGTTCTGTCTTTGAGTTATATTGGTTTGGGTTGTGACATTGACTTGGCATTATAGTGAGTCACTCTTAAAAAATACTTTCATATCAGAACAAATATATATAATAGATCAATTGAAAGAAACATACAAGTTAGAATACAAACCTATTAATAGCCCATGAAATTTGAAATTTAAATATAAACTTGAAAATAATCTTTAAGGCACAGTGGTAGACCTCCTATCAGAGATTTGTAGGAAAACTTATCTACTTATTGTATATTGGACCCGATATTGCTCATGTTGTTGTCGTAGTGATTCAATTCATACATAATCCAAAAGAATCACACCTTATTTCAATATATAATATTCTATAATGTTTGAAGGCATCCCAAACAAAGAAGTTTTATTCAAAAGTGCGAGAATTGAATTATTGAAGCATTTATAGAGACAAATTATGCAGATTGTATGATTGGCAAGAAGTCAACTTCAAGAGATTGCACATACTAAGGAGAACATCATGAGTCGAAGAAGTAAAAAAAAAATGTTATGGCAAAAATCAAATTTTAGACCAATTGGCAGTGAGAATCTACAAATTACTATGACTAAAAAATAAAAATTATCTCAAAAATTTTAAAGGTTACATGGAAAGGACTTATAAAGCTTTATTATAATAATAAGATTACTATCAATATTGCACATAATTCCATCAAACATTACTGTATAAAATATATTGAAGTTCACAGACATTATACAAAAGAGAAGCTTGATAGTGGTCATATATATACACCATTCATAACCATATGTGAACAACTTGCCGACAGGCAAGTTAGGAATGAATGATCACACATTCATTCGGTCGATAGGGATAGCAAAACACCTACATAATTTTCACCAACTCGGACCCACGTCTCTAAGACTTACACCCACATTCTTATTGCTCTATCACCTCATTAATTTGTGGATTCCTACTGCTTGCTAGTCAATATGTGGACTATTGTAGTTAATATGTTATTATTATTTTTCCCTACTCATCAACTCATAAACTATTATGATAATAATTTATTATATTTGTTGATTTTGTATGTTTCCTATTAGAAGCTCTTCTAAGATTGTATAAATACAATACAAATGTTGTAATAAAACACTGAATCAATGCTCTCCAATTCTTGTCACATATGAACCCAAAAACTAAGAGTGATTCAACAACATTTCGCATTATCTCCATGAACGGGCTAGTATGAACTATGCTAGGCTATCCCAAACCCAAACAAAGACATGAGTGGTGTGGTGCACAAGGCAACCATAGCCTACTTTTATTTTCTATCTTAACCATTCCAAGAAAGGCAAGTAATGCATAGCATTGAGGCAAAATTTGAATTTTCCCTACACAATAAGAGAGATGCATATGAATCAAATTTCCCACTAAGGTTAGTGGTATTTATATGAAACGACAGAACTTTGAACAGATAGAAAGTATCCCTGTCATGCAAATAAACACATACGAGGCACATACAACATCCTACTATCCTACGGATGAATTATAGGATCGTCCACTATGCCAAAAAGGCACATGTGGGCCTTAGCGCAACTCTAGTATATTAGCAAAATAGTAATAAATGAAGTATACTATAAGGAATCTCATCACTACAGTGAGAATGATGCATATGGTTCGTACCTATTAGCCTCTACTCTACGGAACAAAAAATGTGAACCCCATGAGCTTTGGTTAAAACAAATCAAAGGCAAAAAGCATGCAAATAATAAAACATTAATTTATGGGATCCTTGTATGTTGGGTGGACTAATTCTCGGCTAGAAAAAGTTGTTGCTTCTAGGCCATTTTTTTCTCTAGGAGTTCATGTGATCACTTAAAAGGTCATTATGTGACCAGGTAAGGACCCTTACTTGGGGCATAAAGGCTAGCAATGGGCTATCTAAGGACACTTCTAAGATAAATTTTAATAGCATTCAAAGAACGTGGAAGGGTCTATAACATATCCATTGACTGCTCAAAACCCCTTAAAGTGGACCAAATTTGGTACTATAAATCAAGGTGATTGTGTCGAGCCTTGAGGACACCCAAAAGATGATACTAAACTAGAAGAGAGGACAATATATGTTTCAATTTTATAATATTTTTAAAATGAGTTAATATGATATAGTCCATCATTTTCTTCTAATCAGCAACAAATAATTGCTTTACTAAATGATGTTTAACACACAATATTGAAAGTTTAGTTTAAGAATCAAAGATTGCTTAAAGATTGCATCGATTTTTGAATCAGACCAGGCTCAAGTTGAGCCAAATGAGCTAAGTCATTAGCCAAATTTTTAGTTATGTCCAATCTTCATACAGAATTCGAGCTGGATCTGCACCGAATTAAGACAACTCAAAATATAAATAGTCAGTATATTTTTTAAATATAATATATACAAACATGTGTACATATGTATATGATTGTATATGCAATATGTATATTAAAAAAATAAATTTTAACATAGGAAAATTAAATGATTTCAAGCTGACTCGATTCAAAATCTAGCTAATTTGAACCAAACAGTTCAAAATAAAATGAATTCGCGGACAAGCTAATTTCAAATCAGTCAATCTGCATATAAGTTGATTTTGAGCCAAGATTAAAACATCCTGAAATCAAATTGTTCTCGCCCTTAATGAAGCAGGTTAGATTTGTCTATTTTATTTATTACTCTCCTACAAATTGTTTAAAAGAACTACATGTGGCAAAAACAAATTAGAATGTGGCACAACCAAAATTGACATGAGCAAAATAAAACTAGCATGTCCATTTTTATTCTTTTTTTTTTTTCTTATTTGACAAATTGCAAGTGATCTACAGGCTAAATTGGATACATGATTTTAATAATTCAAACGTTTACTGAATTAATTTCCATGTTACAGATATCAAGTACTAATTAACTCAAAACAATATTTTTAGTAAAGCCAAAATTCAAAGGAAAAGTTATGAATTATGCTAATTAACAGCTCAAAAATCCCATGCTTGCCATACAAGGATCAACAGCTCAAGGCCAAATCTGGCATTAACGAATCAAACCTGGTACAGATGAGGTGATTATGCACCATCTAGTGGGACTAGATAAATTAAATGTCGTCAGTTAATTTTTTTTTTTTTTTTTTTTTTTCAATAATGTCGTCAGTTCATTATTGACCATGGCTACGAGAATTATAAAGGAATAGAACTACAAATTTTCTAGTCCCAATTGCTACAAATTTTAAAATCCAAAATTCAAAACCACCCAATCCAACAAGGAAAAAGTGCAAATATTCTCATTTTCTGTCATTAAATTATTCGAAGTACTGAAAGATACTAAAAATGATAAAACTTTCTTTAAAATAGATAAAAATAATAAGAAAACCAACTAAAGTTGATTAGGTGATGTAAACAATACTCCTAAGTTGCCCCTAATCACCTAACATCCCTGGGTGACCCACTTGCCGCTAATTGATCAATGCAAAGTCTAAATGAAAAATCTCCCCAACTCAATTTGTTTTGCCAAAACTTTGATGGCCATAACACAACCCCAAAAAGCATATATCAAGGAACTAATGTGCAACAGAAAATCCGCAACTCTTTGATCACCTGGATATTCTGACAACATTGGCAAAATTGCTATGAATTGTTTATTTGGTGATGACCAAAAGTCTTCAATAAAAAGGTTCACAACTCTAGTTTCTATTAAAAACTGGCACAAAGGTTAGCACACCCATATCACTCCCAAAGTAGCATACCGCATGCAACCAAAGGAGTCAGAATTAATTAGTTTGGGATAAAGAACTTAATTGCCAAAGAACATTCCATTATACTAATGCTAGTCCTGCATTGGCATCTCAAGCCATGCGTAGGTATAGACACTACAAAATAATTATCTTTCAAAAGTTATGCCCAAACTATTGTTCGATGAATGAAATTGCAAAAATAACTTACTAAATGATCTTGACAAGCTCCCCAAGCAGACTATTAGAACCAATGCAGATGGAAACAATGGAGAAATGAGGTCCATCAGCATACCTGCACAAAAAAAAAAACTTTCACAAATTCAACCAGAAAACATGAAGATAATTTTCTTGATAGTAAAGACTTGGTAAGAAATCCAAGTGAATGACTTCATTTAAGCTTTGTCAGGATGGAAGGAAAGTGAAATAAATTCCCCAGAATTTATGGATTGGTTATGAATTTACAACCATTTCTTCACATTCTTGGACCAAGTTCCTAGTGTCCAAGCACATCCTTAGTAATTCTGATGAATTACTAGTAAAAAATATTCTGATAGGGGTCAGAAGGTCTACGCTTGTTGAAAGTGCAAATCTTGCACGCTATGACAAGCAGATTTGGTCATTGTTTAAACTTTATTTTGTAATTTTATAATTCCTATTTGGGATTATGTTTTAACATGCATATGATCATACCTATGAGAATTTTTTGTTTCTTTAATTATGATATTCGTGGCTGGATAACTTCTGAGTTGGTTCGGTTTTTTAAGCAGATGCTTTGGGCATGGGTGGTTAGTGATTGCATGATGTTTGACTAAGTAAATCCATGGAGATACTCCCTTCTGGCTTTTAGCAATTGGGACTAGTTCTTCTGTTTTGCATCTTGTTATTTTTTTTTAATATCTTATCATTGACTTAGCGAGCGCAACAAATTTTAGCACAATTCATCACAATTTGACTTTCAATTGAGATGCAAAATTTCAAATCTCCTTGTTGACACTTGTGGTTTCAATTTTTCATTTCTATAAATTTAACGGATCGTTGCAATGTCCTTTGATCCAATTTTCTAATACTTCGAGCTTACATTAAAAAAAAATAAGGTTATGCTAAATTGGTTGTCTTTGATCTATGAATCCTAATTTCTTTCATGTGATCTACATCCATTGCATCATTTAGAACCATTAAAAATACTGAAACCTAAGACATAATATATCAATTTGATAGTAGAGCTAAGTTGCATCATCATGTGAACTAAAACACAATTTAAATGAAACCTTGAAAGTTATAATTCTAGACTATTATAACATAATTTTCATGAGATTAAAAACTATATCGTTCCTTCGATGGGAGATATGATTTTAGATTTTTTTTATAAATTTTATTAACAATTTCGAAGACTTTTTTGCTATGCTAAATCATTCTAGCAAAGTGTTGATATAAATCATCATGGGCTAATATGAAACATAGACTTAAAAGCAATACTTAGTGAACATCGGGATCAAAAGAATGATCAAATCATGAATTTTAAACATAAGTAAATATAATGTGTTTAAGCATTATGCATGACGTATAGGCCTTGTAGTTAAATGGTATGCATCTTTATACTACTACGTTTTATTATTACTTGTTAAAGGTCTTAAACAAGAATTTGGGATAAACTAAGCTATAACTCATCAAAAACATTGAATGAGGTATTATACATAACCTTGAATATTGAGGAATATTACAATCATTATTTTAAGACTAATGCTCTTCTAATTAAATCCCCCAAAGCCATCTCCTCTAAAGTGTATCATATGATAGTTATCCCTTAACCCAAGAGAGAGGTAAATTGAATTATAAAATATTTTGCAAGCAAATTGATTCAAATAAAAATGCACAAAATAAAGGAAACACAATAAAAATTAAACTAGTAATAGAACGTGTGAAAAAATATAAAAAAGACAATACACAAGTTCAAACCTAAACAATCAATGTCAATATCTAAAACCTATTACCGGCAACCTGTTAAGTCTAAAGATGAATTTTGATGATTTGAAAATTTCATGAATGAATCATATTTCAAAATGGAGAAGCAGTACATCGAAATTAACATGAAAGAGGATTTAAAGTTATAATAGTGCATTAACAAAATGTATTATAAATTGGAAAAATCGCTATGAAGTTTGTTGCTATAAACTACCGGATAAGGAAAACCATCAAATGTATCCGTTTAACAAAAATAAATTACTGACGTTGAATTAGGAAAAATGACGAGCTCTACCAAGATCATTCATAAAATCTGCAACTAAACGCCACATCTTGGCATTGTTATCGAGATTGGAACCCTGCAAAGAATGACAAAGAAAACATTAGTTATCAACACAAATGAAATTGGATTTGGTGCCAAATATAATAGCTGATAAGCTTCATAAAAGAAAGAGACAGCTTTTCATAATGTACCATTTATAGGAAATATTTCCTAATAATAGATCACATTAAAAACAAGCAATACAGATATTACTATATTTAAAAAAATAGGTTAAAGTGCAATGGAAATGGTGGTGGGGAGGCGTAATACCTGGTAAAATGTAAATAAGATGCCTCCTAGCATGCCAGTAAAATCCCTCAGAAACCACTGATAAAGTCTTCCATTTAGTTATAGAAGATTGGCAGGGTTACAAGCAAAAGCAGATAAAAGGTCAGATAGTTGGTACTAAATATCTCAACTAAATGCAAGAACAAAAAAAATTAATAAGTAAAAAAAGGTTTGATAAAGGATAATACGAAGGGAAAGATGACGTTGCTCTCTATTAAGCCTAGGATTCAGAGGAAGTTTTATTTAAAATAATATGGAGTTAAATCACAAATATTAGAAAGGCAATAATTGAGCTCGCGTGAACACAAACTAAACCTGAAAGGTAGCCCCAATGACAGTGGCAGATTTCTCCCCAACTCCAATAGCACTTAGCAGTGCCTGTTTCCAGTTTGCAAATAAGGCAATCATTCAATTCGTCTAGCAGAATTCAGAGAAGAAGCTAAATTGCATAATCTGAACTTCTCTCAGGTGACCTTAGCAAATAGGATACTACTTACTTGGGTAGATAGCATGGACCGTATGTAAGTTGAGAGTCCCTATAGAGAATAACATCAGGTTTAGCGCAAGAATAGCCATATGTTGTTACTTTCAAACATCTTCATGTAAGCTCTTCTACCTGCAAGGAATCCCATATTTGAAAAGGGACATAATCTGGAGTGACACTAGTTGGAAAGCCCTGCTAGCAGAAATTATACACATTGTCAGTCCACATGCATGGAGAAACACAACATATAAAATGAAGGTTTAATTCCCCACTACAGAGCTCCATGTTTCCCACGATAATTCACTAGATCCAAGCAATACCAAACAAAAGCTTAAAAGTTGCATGCAAGCCACGCTAATATCGCAAACCCTCCAACACAAAATCCATTAACTCTAGAGTGTGCCTGTCTGTGTGTGTTGTGGTGTGATTAGATTTTTTTTTCCTTAGTTCAATGCTATAAATTTCTTTTTGAGGATGTTTGTTAAGGAGGCAGCCATAAGTTCCTTTAGAGATGATTAAATATCTCTCAATCTGAGCCTAGATAAAAGTCTGATTTCAGATATAGTAGGCTAATGTTAGACATCAACAATATATCTTTAGCCAAAAAAAAAAACTAAATGGTCTACACATAGGTAAAAAAGCACTAGTCTAGTCTTCTTTTATTTGTTTTGGATAGACTGGTTCTATTTTATAAACTTGGTCTACCTCTTATTGTAAGAAAAGATTTAGACACAATGGAGAAAAAAGATACATGTAGCTAACCCCATATAATGGGATAATGGATTGATGTTATTGTTGTGTTGTTGTTGTATTGTAAGAAAAGATATGGAATGAATCATTTCTGATTTCTCCCTTTCTAGTCTATCTTCTTCCCCTTCTTCCCCTTCTTCTTCTTTAAGGAGTCTACACCTACTCCAAAGATGTCTTCCCCTTCTTGATGTAGATCAAGAAGCATCGCAAATTATGTTCTCGTTGAGACAATCTCATGCATAGCAAGAGGTTTCTTCTCGGCTTATCTTATCTCATTCCCACGGTCCAGCACTCCAATTTCTACCATTGTTTTGTTTCCCACCTGCCGGCCAGCAACAGTCCATCCGGGGTCCCTCCAGCAAACCGCAAGCCATCTACGCCTGCTGTTCTTCTTCCACTCCAACAGCAACAGAAGCAACCCTCATCCCTCGCCAATAGCAAGCAACAGCAACCTGCTGTTATTCTTCTAATCTACAGGTCAGCCTTCAACCGCAAGCTCAAGAAACTCCTGCCATCCACAATTCTTCATCCAGGCTCGGCTAACACTCACAAATTTGCTGCAGCCGCCCCTTAGCCGTAGATTCCAGCAAGAACCTGTCTTGAAGGCTCATTCAGCCCTCTGTCCAGCCACAATACCTTTTCTCCTACGCTGAAACTCCATTCTCCACCTAATCCTGTGGCACAGCAGTCTTCACTGCCCCAGCCTTCCTTTCAGCCTGCTAACCTGCTGCATTCAAGAACAACAACAAGAAATCTGCTGCTGCCTTCAAGAATTTCTGCAGTTCTTCAGATTCTGCATCTGCGAACATCAAGAACAGCAATTTTTCAACCTATACAACCATTCCTTCAGCCGCTACTCTTTACTTGCACTCAGCCAGCCAACCACTCTCCTACATTCAGCAGCAGGAATCCACATTCACTAAGCCATCAATACATGAAGTTAAAAAGAACAGCCGGCCATTTCCCCAACCAAACAGCGCCCAATACAAGAAGCTGCGAACCTCTGTTTCCGCTGCTGAGGAACCTCTGTTTCTCCTCTCCTACCATCTACGGCCTGCTGATTTCCTTTCCACTACAAACTAAATTCAAACCTTCAGATTCTTTCATGAATGCATCAGGTTCCCTGTTTCCTTGATTTTCTTGCGGTTTTTTGTCAAATTCAGAAACTGTCTTCAACTAGTTTCTCTTTTTTGTTAACAGGTATCAAGAACCCCATCTTCTTCCGCTTTCAGCAGCCATCACATACTTCTCAACATGAAAAAAAAAAAGATTTGGCAGAAGCTCTTCAGGCAATGCAAACAAATCAAGAAATACAATTCTCCGAGATACAAAAATATCTACAACCAACGTTTTAGAAACCGGACCGGACCGGCCGGTTCAACGGGTTGAACCGGAACCGGTCAGGCGGCCAGTCCGGTGCCAAGGTTTTGAAAACCGGACTGGACAACGAACCGGAAGAAGGAGAGGTTCACGGTTCGATCAGTTTGAACCGGGGTCGAACCGGATAACGTAATAAATAATATTATTATTAATAAAAATAAAATAAATATTAAATTTTCCTGTAATACCTTCATTCTACATCCTATTTTCATAGCTCCTAATTCAAATAACATGAACATAACATCAATTAAGTTTCATTCTACATTCTATTTCCCGATTTAAGCCAACACTATTCTAAATCTTGCAGTCAAATACATTGACAATTAGCAATAGGAATTATAAAGAGGAGATGGGATAAAAAAATATATATTTTGATCATCTCAATTAATGTTTTGGTATCCGCTATCCTCTTTATATATTTTGATCATATATAAAGAGAAGAGCCGCGATTTCCAAACAGTCCCAAAAATTTCCAAACAGTCCTCAAATGCATTGACAATTAGCAATAGGAATTAACAACAGCATAAAAGAAATATGGAAATTAACGGGAGAACAACAACACAGAACGGAAGAACAGGAGAACGGGAGAACTGCATAAAAATTAAAAAACTCACAATGGGTAGGAGTGAAGAACTTCACCAAGAGAAGGGAGCGTTCAATGTGTTCGATCACCTTCATCGCTCAGGCAAAACAACAGCTTCCGTCCCTCTTCCGTCGTCCCGTCCGAGAAGAGCCGCGACTGGAGCGAAATACCGAAGGGAATAGGGTTTTGTTTGTTTTGTTATAAGATCTCTTTTTTTAAAGCCATTGGATTAAATCGGATGGCTCAAAAAGCTCAGGATTTCAACTGGCCGGTTTTTTAAAATAGGACCGGTTACCCGGTTCGGCGGTCGAACCAGCGGTTCGACCGGTTCAATCCCGGTTCTCTGTTGGTCTGGTTATTAAGCTGCTCGTAACCGGTCGGCCGGCCGGTTCGCAGTTCAACCGGTTTAACCAGCCGGTCCGGTCCGGTTTTAAAAACGTTGTCCGGTGCTACCCTTAGAACTGGCTTGCAGTCAAACCGCTTAAAAATCGGTTAAATTACCGATTGAACCGTTGAACCGCCAGACCGGATGCTTTTAAATGAATCAACCGGTTTCGAAAAAGCATGATTTGAGCCCACTAATCGCACATCCAACGACTGCCGAAATAGGTTTCGCGAATAAGCGCTGTGCTTAAAGCCTGAAACCTCATTTTTGTTTTTTTACCTCTTCTCTTTTAGTCGTTCTCGCAAGCCCTAGAAGCTCCGAAGTGGAATGAACGGCGAACGAGCGTAGCGGAGAGGAGAGACCGAGAGACGAACGACGCTTTCTTTCGTGCGCACGTCGTCATTTGATGAGTCATCTTGATTTCTCATTTCTTGTTCTTTTCTCTGACTCTCTCATTTTAGTCGGACAATCGCGGCCTTTGTTTGGGATTTCGGACTTGCATCTAAAGTATGTTTTTGAGATTTCTATTCTCTGATTCTCTCGATTTTTTTTAAACTTTTAATCATTTATTCATCGTCTTCCATATAAGCTTGCAAGATCCTGCTTTGTAATTCTTTCTCGTTTCTATTTTGCCTTTGTTATGTAATGCTATCTTATTGAATGTAAGGAACTGAAGATGCCATGTTTAATGAATATCTTTGTTTTAACAAATTGGAATGATTCATGGCCATCACTTTCAATGAAGAATATATTTGGCTCTAGAAATTTTGTTTAATGATCTTTGTTGCCAGTGGAGATCATGAAAGCTTTTAACTCTGTTGCAATGGATCTTAATTTTTTTTATAATCTTTAGGGTTCTCTAAATCAGCAAATGCATGAGAGTCGTGGAGCTGCAAACACTCATCTTCCTCTAAGCCCTTTAATCTAAATGTTAGCCCTCCCTCTAAATCTCAATGATGTTTTGAGTTTTTATGTAAACTGATATAAACAATTATTTTCTGTGATTTTAATTATTGACTTTATTATCTTTATGATTAGTTTGATATAAATTATAAAATGGAATGTACAGTGAATTTATTAGAGGAAAATATATCATTTTATTTTATAATTTTTAATAATATTATTATTTATTACATCATCCGGTTCGATCCAGGTTCGACCGGTCGAACAGTGAACCTCTCCTTCTTCCAGTCCGTTGTCCGGTCCGATTTTCACAACCTTGTCTACAACAAGCTGATGTTCAATTTATTTCCATTAGTCATCGTATTCATCTTCCATCCTTAACTCAATTTGTTAACATTCGTACTTATCCGTCTCCACATTTTGAAAAAGATACTATGGAACAATTAGTTTCTAAAATGCTTCACTTCAGCATTATTTGTCATAACCCCATCTTTTTTTTTTCCCCCTATTATGATGTTTCTAATTCAAAAATGGGATGGTACTTGGCATTTTTGAACTAATTCTAGAACCCTTAATATACTCATCATTAAAGCTAAATTTTCTATTCCAATAATACATTAATTTTTAGATGAATTACATAGAGAGTCTTTTTTTTAAACTTCATTTTCATTCTGTCTCTCAGCAAGTTATGATACATTCTACAAATGTTCATCAAACTATTCACGAAGGTCACTATGAATTTCTCCTTGTCTTTTTCCCCTTCTACCTTTTTACAACTTCGCGGGTAAGTTTTCTTGCAATAAAAATTAAATTTCCAGATGATGCCACAGAGGAAAATTTTGAAAAATATCTTCGTCTTTTTCTTCTCTTAACCATGAGGACAATGTCGTTTTCCATGGCGATGGGAGTGTCAGACATCAGCAATATATTTTTAACCAAATAAAGTACAAACTAAATAGTCTATACATATGTAATAAAGCACCAGTCTCATCTTTCTTTTATTTGTTTTAGGTAGACCGGTTCTATTTTGTAAACTTGGTCTACCCAAGTGTTATAAATACACTTCATACTGTAAGAAAGTATGGAATGAATAATTTCTGGTTACCCCCTTTCTAGTCTATCTTCTTCCCCTTCTTCTTCTTTAAGGAGTCTAAACCTACTCAAAAGGTGAATTCCCCTTCTTGATGTAGATACATCAAGAAGCATAACAGCTAATCTCTGTTTTAGATAAGTGATGGACACGGATTCACTTCCTTGCATGTCATCTTCAAGTAAAACTCCATGTTCTCTCTCCAGCAGTTGTACTGCAATGAGCTTATACTTTCAATTTCATCTAATGGAAGGTACTGTGATTAGATTTTTTATTCTTAAGGAACATGTTTGTTAATAAAACTCTCAAAAATTCCTTTAGAGATGGTCATATCTCCTCAGTTTAAGCCAAGACTAATTCTAGTTTTAGACATAGTTTGCTAATCTGTGTTTCTTTTTATTGTAAATTGTTTGTTCCTGAATCCGTAGACACGGTTTCACTTCCTTAATGGTCATCTTCACGTAGAACTCTCTGTTCTCCCCGTCGCAGTTGTACTGAAAAGAGCTTATATTTTCAATTTCATTTAATTAAAGGGAGTGTAAGCCCAACTCTGATGTTCCCATAAGAAACGATGCTTATAGTTAACGTTTGATCAATAAAAAGAGTTATATCTATTTGTCTTTCATCGTGAGGTGTGGAGGCCCCCCAATGCTTGGAAAATACTCCAAGGAGGTGCACAAGTCAAACAAGGGACTATAGTGACAAAATTTTGTAAATAAAGACTATCAAAAAGTTTTTGTAGTGGTTGGATTTTTTTGGTTTTCCTATGAATTTAACCATCAATAAATCCAGCGTCAATGCTAATAATACATGAGGTTTCTATGATTGTTGAATTCAAGTGGAAATTTACATAAATTAGGTGGGTAATGGCTTATAAATTCTAAATATTCTTGTTTCTATAAAGCTTCAGAACACATCACATAGAATTACTAACAAATACAACTGTGAGAAATGAGTAAAAGTGTAAAACAACATGTTGATAAAGCAATTTAAAAGGAACAAAAATTAAAATACACAAACAGGTAAATATTTTTATATTAGATTATCATCGCAAGCATATCACTTTTATTTAAATATTCCTAGACCATAAAATACACTTCGAATAATTGAGATAAATTATTCTCAAAAAGGACATACATTATGGGAATTAATCTACAATGAGTGCACAAATAGTTAAATGTAATGAGTTTGCTAGCTACACTGGCAATTGAGGCCTCGTCCATGCTATAAGGGAGGAAAATTGAGTATGAAAGGAGGAAGTGAGTGACTGAGTGGGAGAATGAAAGGCTTTTTAAATGGGCATAGAATCCCCTGTTTTCAGAATCTAATTGCAATTGAAAAGTATATGAAAAATTCAGTACCCTTATAATGTTGGCGGATCCTTAATCATTTCTTTTATAATTTGACATGGTTCCTTGATTATTCTCAATATCTTACCCTCTTCTTTTCCATCTCTTCTAGCATAAGGTTAAAAAAGGCAAAGAGAAAGGAGGAACAAGAGGAGGCATTACAGAGCTCAATTTGCTTGCTTTGCTAACAATTAATGAATTGTTCTAATGAAGATTGGAGAATAATGAGTGGGGGTGGGGGTTAAGTATGCATCCATGCGTTTCCCTGTGTGAAAGAGAGACTTATATCATACTACAATAGGGACTAACTGCTTAATTTAGTTGGTAGGTTTGTCAAAAATTACACGCTGAAAGCAATTGATAATTGATCAAAGTGTTTCCCATACAATAGTATTACTCAAATATCACTTTTAGTATTGATGATACCAGCTGAAGACATAAAAAGTGAAATAACTTGAATTATATCTTTCACATATAGCATAGCTAATAGGCAAGACATTTGTTGTAATAAGTGGAGAGTCAGAATAATGGAGAAAATGTTAAGAATATAAAAGATGTGAGATTATTATAGAAAATATTGAGTATATGATATGCATTTTTAGTGGTTGTGATATTAAAATTTATATATCAATATAACTAGAAGATAAATTAATACCTAGTTTTGATAATTTAAGTACTTTGGATCTATTTTACAGAATAGCGAATGCATGGATAAAGCTAAAGCTTCTAAACTTAAGACTAAATGGTTAAAATGAAGAAGTGCCTCAAGAGAACAACGGAATGACAGAATATCATTGAGACTTAAATATAAACATCATAAAATAGCAATGAGGCATGCTAAATTGTATGGTTCTAAGTTTAGGAAATAAAAAAGTTATAGCCAAGTTGATGGTACAAGAAATGAAATATATTAAAATGATTGTGTGGCAAAGGATAAATCAATACCTACTTATATCAAAGATATTATAGGAATATCATATATTGAACAAATGGTAGCAAAAAATAGACTAAGATGGTTTGGACATGTAGAACAAAGTGCACGAAGAAGAAAATTGGATAAAATTAATGAAGCAAGGAAAATGGATACACCAAATATAGCAAGGATAGAAGTTGTCCAAAAATATTAGTGCTAAATTGGTTTAACTCCTTTTATAAGGCTAATGATAGATGATGAAAGTTTGACATAATAAAATAAATATAAAAGTCAAGACAAAAATACTAATTAAGAAAATTTAAAAAAAAAATTACAATCTAATAAGCTTGAAATTTGAAGAACTCGCTTACAATTGGATTCTAAAGATAGAAGCATAAGAAAATTGAAGATCTAAATAAAATAAAATAAAATTCAACCTACTCAAACAGCGTAATAACTTTCTCCTCGTCATTCTTCATCTTCTTGATAATTTTATAACAAAACAAAGCATTAAAACTTTTTAACTATATTAGCATAGGAGATAATAATATGTCGCATCTAAATCAATCAAGGAGGTGGATTTTATATTATTTCCCTTTTCTATCGTGTAAGAATTTAGTGTTCTGCAGAGTATGTGCCTAAGTGGTTTTGTTTTCCATATTATGTAACGAAGTCAACTTTTCCAAAGAGCAAATTTTTCCTCATGCCTTCTTCACAAGTTGACTACCATTACCCGAAAGGATTGCAAACGAGGTCAAATGGCTGGTCGACGCAGCGGGCGAATGTCAAGGCAAATCAAATGTCAACCCTAAAGCTATGAACATCTCCCAGCTAAATGAGAAGATAGGAGGGAAAGGAAAGCTTAATTACCAAGGAGTTGGCCTACAGCAGCTAAGTTTGTTTATGATTGCAAATTAGGCTTTCTAAAGGTAAACATGTCAGAACTTGCCTCTGGCACGAAAGCCTCCAGGATCTTTCCCCGGATTTCACTCCATCGGCTACCGTATCTGCAAGTAAGCGAAACACCTGAGAATTACGAAAGAAAAATCATGAGGAGCAGACACTCAGACCGTAGAATGTTAAGGGAGGAAATGTCAGCTGTGAGGGTGGCGGTCTTCGAGAGCTTGGTGGAGGCCGAAACCCTCCATTCCTCCACCGTTATCAATGGAAGCACCGATGACGACGGTAAGGGAGACGACTCTGCGCTGCCTCCGGCGTCGCTGTCCATCATGGATGCCGCCGCACTGAGCGGAATGAGCGCAATGAAACGTCTTTGTTATATATAAGCCTGTTTGGATGCAGGTTAACAGTTCACGGTTCGATGCTTCAGACGGGTGGAATCGGTTCGAACCGGATAGCAATAAATAAGTTTCTGAAAATCGGACCGGACAACGAATCGGAAGAAAGAGGTTCACGGTTCGACCGGTTCGATCGTTCGAGTTCGAACCGGATGACGTAATAAATAATAATATTATTAAAAAAATTTAATAAAATTGATAAAATAATGAAATATAATAACCATATTATTTCCTATAAATTATTCTTAATTTATATTACATATTTAGATTTAATTTATAAATATAAATTATTTAAAAACTTAAAACTCTCAATATAAAATTATAAATATAATTAAATGTTTTAATACAAAAATATTTAATTTTGTAATATAAAAATCTTTAGAGTTGAAAAATAAAAAAATTGAAACTTTATAAATTTTTTAACATAAGAATAATTCATTTGATAAAAAATAAAAATTATTAACTAAAAAAATAAAATAAACATTTTACAAAAAAATTAAAAAAATAAATATTATTCAAATCATAAAAATTAATTTTTATATTATAATTTTTACTTGAGCCGATTAGAGAACAAAAAAAATCACATAAACTTCATAATATATATAATAAAAAATATTAAAAAATAAAAATTAAATATTAATATTAATGAATAAAAAAATAAATATTATTAACTTAAAAGATAAATATAATTCATATTATAAAAATTAATTAAAAAAATTTGTTAAAAAACTATGTTGTATAGTATGTATAAGTGTATAACTATATATGAACTTAAAAGTGACTTATTGCTTTTTATAGTTTAGTCCCACATCACTTGGAGGTGGTACTTTGTCTTGGTTATATACCTCTTTTCTTTCTCTCATGACATTAGCTATAATATGGAGAAAGAAGATATATGAGATGATTAAAGTAATTATTTGATTATGTCTTTAATATAGAATTTAAAGTTTTATATTAACATTTAGAAAAATTTAACATAAAATAATTTATTTAAGGTATAATAGAAGTTTTGAATTTTACGATCCTAAACACGGACCGAATCCGATCTGGAAAAATCCGGGTTAGGGTCAACCCGGACCCGAAACGGGTTAGGTTCGGGTTCAACAAATCAACCCGTTTTAAAAATCGGGTTGGGTTCGAGTTGACCCAGCATCCTGAAAATGACCCGAAAACTCCTATTTGACCCGTAAACCCGAGATTGACACGCTTTTTACCCGATTTTGACCCGAAAATCGAAAATTGACCAAATTTTTTACCAGAAAATTAGCAATTTCAGGTCAACTTCCGGTCATTCGTGTCGGGTCGGGTTGACCTAGACCCGAATCGGGTCGGGTTCGGGTCCTAAAACTTGACCCGTTTTTAAAAACGTGTCGGGTTCGGGTTGACCTGAATAGTGTTGGGTCAGTTCCGGGTTCGACCTGAACCCAACCCGCTGACCCGAATTGACACTATATATATATATATATATATATATATATATATATATATATATATATATATATATATATATATATATATATATATATATATATATTATGATCATATTCCAGGCCCAGTGCCAGCGTGTCGTGGCCCTACATACTGGTGTATTTAAGTCCTCTTACAAATGTAATTATAATATAAATATTACAACCATATTAAAAAATAAGTACATACACATTTCAATCATATTTCAATAATACTTACACCATATTTGTGCATTATCCATCCAATTATGCTCCATTAAATACATTCAGAGATAATATTATAATGTAGATCTAAAATTTCTAACACTTAAAGTAATAATAACCTCTAGAAAATCCAAATGATGGAGAAGTGGCTCAAAATTGTCACATTCATTGTTCAAAAGGACATTTAACAAAAATTATTTTAACCAAAGGAAGAAATTAAATATCTAATTTGTCAATGACTCAAAGGCAATGTCTTAATACTCTTTTACGTTTTAAATTTTAAAATACATATTTTAAAAGCTTAAGCATAATATATATTTCTATAACTTTAATTAAATATTAATTAGTTCTTAATTTAAATATATTAATGTTGAATTATTTATTTAATTGTTTGAAATTAAAACTAAAAATATTTATAATTGTATTTATTAAATATAAGCCGGACATATATTTTTTGTAAATTTAATAAAACATAATTAACTTTTAATTAAATTTCGGTTTCCTATTTGGGAAAATTTCAAATATTTTCATATATCTTTTTGTTTTAAAATTTAAATTTCTTTTATTAGTAATAAGCTTTTTTTTTTTTTTTCATAAATTTGACAAACCAAAATTATAACAGACGTTTCGTTTAATTTTTTATCTTTTCTTTTTGGCTAAAGACATGGAGACATTGATAAAAATGACTTAGGGTTCATTTGGAACAGCTTTCTTTCTGCTTCTTAAAATAAATTCCTAATACAAAGATTAATGAGAGTTGTTCTAAGAAACAATAAGAAAGCTGTCTCAAACGAAGCTTTAAGGCTATATTTGGGACAAATTTCTCATTACTTTCTAAAACAACATTAATTTATTATGTGCAGAGTCCGTATATCTTTCGGACTCTAATCAAGTACAAGACATATGGATTTTCTCTCTCTACGTATAAGAGAGAGAAAAAAATTCAGATGTCTTCATATGATTGAAGTCCGGACAAAAAATTATGTCTAGACGAAAAGCTAAGTCCTGATAAAAAGCTACAATCAGACTCCACACGTAATTTATCCCCAAACTAAGGCTTCGTTTGGGACGGCTTTCTTACTGCTTCTTAAAGCAGCTTTTTAGTACAAAATTTTTAATTTGTTAACTAGAAAGCTGCTTTAAGAAGCAGCAAGAAAGCCATTCCAAACTAAGCCTAAGTCTTTAATTTTTTTTTATAAGTATTTAAATCAATTAAAATAAATTCAGACATATTACATGCACAAAATTCAATTCCATAAACTTTTAATTGATAGCCAAAGTCATAACTAAGAGATAAGATGAGCTAAGTACGACTTTTCCTTTTTTTTTTTTTTTTTTGGGACATTTAGGCCATTTAAGACAAACTCACACATACAACGCATACACATAGACTCGAACCTTGAACCTTTTAGTTGGAAGCCTAAGCTCTCAACCAATAGGCCAAAGAGAGTTGTGTTCGACTTTTCCTTAGAGTGCACGCTTTTAATGAATGGGATGTTTGGGAAAACGTTGAATCTCCGAAATCGGAATATACCTCCTAAATTCGAAACGGCACTGCAAATTCCCCAAAAAAAAAAAAAATGTGAACGGCACGCGATCCTGGTTCGTAGCCAGCCATTCATATCTTTGACGTCATAGTGTCGGATGTGTCGGACATGGCATTTCTAATTACTATTAATATCCCAATTTGTTCTTATTCCGCTCTCACGATCTCCTTCTCATATCTTTAATAATCTATCCGAGTTCAAATTTGCGCTGCATTAATTCGGGTATCTAAGCGAGGAGCTGTTATCTGCAGTGGCGAGTACTTCCGGAGCTCTTTCCGGTACTGTGGTTTTACTGGGCAATGAATATTCCTTGCTCTCTGCATTTATTTACACCGGTCTTCTCTGATTTTTTCCATGGAAATATCAAATTTTGTTCATAAAAATTAAAAACGTCTTCTTTACCATCTGGTTCGTTGCTTTAACTGCAAGCTCTTTGCTAATCAGACTTTTGCATCATTTTTTTTGCTTTTATAAGGTTTAGATGGCGAGTAATTCGTAGATTAGGGTTTCGTCCATAACGGTCACTTTCAGTTCGGCATAACTTTTGCCAGTCTAATTGCAACTTGGTTTTATATATTTTAACTAATAATTTCTATCGTGATCGGACGTGGGATTTTTTTTAATAATCTTTTCATCGGGTTTGATATTTTCAGCTGGTATGATGAAGGCAAATGCGTTAATTTTATTAATTACTATCTCAAATCTATTGAGACTTGGGGTAGTGAGGTCCGGTGGGGAGCAACCTCTCGAAAGGATTGCAATTCATAGAGCCACAATTGCTATTGACGATTCAGCTTATATCAAAGCTTCTCCTGAGGTTCTTGGGTTGAAGGTATTGCTAACATTTGTTTTTATTTTTCCAACGAAATGAAGTATGATTCATCCAGTTTGTGTATTGCAGGTATTGCATTTATTTGTAATGATTGAAAAATGAATTTGGACGCATTGTATGCGGCACTCAATGCATTCATTTATCATTCCAATTTCCATTATATATGGTGATGTGTGATTGCTCATGCTATTTTGTTCCTTCTTGCATTGCATACACCATATAATTTCCTTCTTTGAGGCCGATATGCTACTCCGGCTATCAAATATCTTATTCAGTCTTTAATTGTTCTTATTGGATCAAGTAATTTATTGTGTTTTTTGATGGATGTTATATCCTTTATTTTGGGAGGTAAAGAAGCATTTAATTGTTCATTGAATGCAGTTTTTGCTGGCATGATAGTTCTGCTAGGAAAAATAAGCTTTGACATCGAATATCCTTATGGGCTACTTACACTAGAGCAGGTTTTGAATTTGATTGATTGGAGAATGAAGAAATAAAAAACAACCAAATTTAATGTGACAAGAATGAGAATGTTAATATGAATGTGTGGGAAAATAGAAGGATATAATGTAGTATTATTATTATTTTGGAGAAAACCGATGGCGGGGCCTACACGTTAATACCAATAAAAAATTACCTGTCCTTGAAGGATCTGAAGCTCGCTAAAAAGAACAATATTTGAAATAAAGCCCGAGAGCTTGGGATCCTATCTATTACAAGAATAGAAATGTAATATGAATATAAGGAACAACAAAAATGAAGAATCAAGTAGTCATAAAACCAATCCCAAGAACTTGGGAAAAGGATGGTTATAATGATGCTATGATTGTTTAGTCCTTTTTTATTTTTTTATTTTTTTATTTTTTATTTGATTTTGTAAGCTTATTAGGTATTAAAAAATACTTAGTGTAATGTTAATGATGATAAAGCTTAAACATCTTGGTTGCAAAAAGATTTTCAGAATTCTGAAGATGCAAGAACAATTCTTGCTACACATTGTGGATTATTGCATTTCATCCAATCATGCTTATAAGTGCAAATCAAATATTTTTATTTTTATTTTGATTTTTTATTATATCAATGCCTTGGTGTGTCTGCCTGTCTAAACCATATACATCTATCTGTTTTTATTGATCTAAATTACTGGTATACTTGTAAAACTCTTTTGTTGCACATCAAATTTGATTCATATTTCATAAATGAAGTTCCATTTTTGAAGGAGTAGTATAATGTGGTTAAAAATTTTTAGTTGCTGTTTTTCCAATACATTGAGCTCATTTTTTTGTTGAATGTGCTTTTGTCATGGTTCTTAAACTAACTAGCACTAATCAATATAATTTGAAGGGGCAAAATAATGGATGGGTGACTTTAGAATATACACACCCAAATCCATCAAATGATGATTGGATTGGCGTCTTTTCTCCTGCAAAATTCAGGTAAAAGTGTTTTTTTTTTTTTTTTTTCGCAAAACCAAATATTTATATGTTTTAAACTGAGACTTCTAACGGAATTTTGAGCCATTTGGCAGCCTAAATTTATGCCATGCATGATTCTATTTTGAAAGATTATAATTTTTTTGTTGAAGGTGGGATTAGTAATCAAATTGTTTTGTAGGAAATTACCACCATAGCCATCATAATTTTTAAATATTGCATTTAATTTTGATTCCTCTAGTCATAAAAAGTTTGTTTCAGCAAAATGGCAGTACATTTCATCATCTTGATCATTGCCCAAACAGTACGATTAGTTTATCTTTGAAGTAGAAAGGAAAGAGATGAAGAAATTTATTTTTAATGCAACATTTTACTATCATCCATATCTCACATTCATAAAACGCATGGCCTGGAAGGCTGGCAAGTTAATTTTCGGTGACAATTATTTTCCATATGCAATCCAAGGAGTTTTAACTACAATAGATGATTAAGAAAGAAAATTTGGAACATGCTTTCGTGATCTGACATTTTTTTATTGCTTCAGTTCTGCAGTATGTGAACCGGAAAGTGGGACAGAGGAAGCTCCTCTGCTCTGTACTGCTCCTATTAAGGTTTGTCTGGGATGGGACACTGTTTCATAGAAAAATTATTATTCTTCGCTGAGTTTATAGTGTTCAAATAATCAGGCTTATACTGAAGATTGTCATCTCTTGCAGTTTCAGTATGCAAACTACTCAAGTGTCGATTATTCGGCTACTGGAAACGGAGTCCAGAAGCTTCAATTGATCAACCAGCGGGAGGACTTCTCTTTTGCATTATTTTCCGGTGGACTCTCAAATGTTTGTATTTTTGCATCATACAAATGAATATTCTATTGTCCAGTTTCCTTTGTTTGTAATAAAGTAGAATATGCCACATATATAAGCCAATATGCTGGTATCTCAGTGCTGCATCTTAGAGGATATAATTGCTGTTATCTTCATCTTTGAAAATGCAACGTGTGCCAGAGCAGCATTGTTATTGATTTGGCCTTCAACTTTTTTTTGTTGCTCAACTTTCTATCTAATATAGGCGTAAAAATAGTGGAAAAGCATATCATCTGCAAAATTGCAGTTTTTTTGGTCTAGTGCAAAAATCTCAACTTAACCACAAGCTATTATGCGCATCTTGTGTTATTTATTGTTTTTGGCATGTGCTTACTATATAATATGTACTTTGTGGATTACAGCCAAAACTGATTACTGTATCAAATACAATTACTTTTGCAAATCCAAAAGCACCTGTTTATCCTCGCCTGGCTCAAGGAAGAATTTGGAATGAAGTAAGTAATTTTTTTTTTTCATCGAAGTGTAATGTTTTATTTTGGAATCATCGTTGGTCTTCTTTCTAGGGTTTTGTAATGTAAATCAAAGTTCTAGCAGAAACTCATTTTAGATGTCAGGTATCTTGTCACTGCAACTTCTAGGAAGCTATGCATTGAACTTACTTGTGTAATTTGACTCATTTGTGTATTTTAAAGAAAAAATATGTTGTTTCTAGTTGTTTAATCAACCATCTTTTTTCTCTATTTTAGTCTCCTTTTCTTGGCATATTAAATATGAAATTCTTGTTTTTGAAGATAGTGTAGGTGGCTTGCGTTGTACAATGCAGTGTAGATGTCTAGATGACACCAAATAAGACAGTTTGACTGAATTAATGTGGAGGGATTTCAAGGAAAATAACATAGATAACATATTTAGAAGGCGTGTAAAAAGATTTGATAAAAACAAAGTTAGCATCGATGTAATACTCACTGTGAACCAATGGAGAAAGGGGATTCATAAAATCGACCCCATATTATCGGGTTACAACTAATTCTGATGATCATGATGGTATTAATGGTGAAGTGGGGACGTTACTGCTTAGATTGATTAATTATTGCTTCCTTTTGCAATGCAGAAGTAAGCTTATCTTCTGAGAATTTTAACTTTTTGTATTTGCGAATAGATTCATGTATTCTACTTTCTTTTTCCTCACTATTTTTTATTGATTCTTAAAAAAAATAATCTTAATCAGATGACTGTAACATGGACTAGTGGATATGGCATTGATGAGGCTCAACCTTTTGTTGAATGGGGTCCAAGTGGTGGTGATCAAACACGTTCTCCAGCAGGAACCCTGACTATCAGTCGGAACAGCATGTGTGGTCTGTGTTATTCCTAAGATATATGTTTTATTTTTCTCCATTTTACTTTTTTATGAAATCATTGTAATTCTCATCCATCCACAGCCGACTCTCAATGTGCACTGCCTTGCTTTGCTCGGTAAGACTTGCCAGGACAAGAGCATGAATGAAGGACTGCAAAATATCAGCTGGTGTTGCCTGTTTATGGATTATAGCACGAACAACACCATCCCTCTCCAACAGCAAATATTTAGCTGTAACATGTAAAATCCACCATTTCAATTCAGTAAAAGTTACTTTGAAAAAATATATTTAAAAGGTGAACCTTTTTTGTAGTGAGAAATAGTTGATCCTGAAAGCTCCACCCTGCCATGCATAAAAACAGAACGAAATAATTACTTCATTCTCATCTCAACTATAGAGTAAAGATTACCTTCATGAGAGCAGTTTAAAATCAGAATTTAGGAACTCACATGTCATGATGATTGAGGCCAGAGACTTTGACACCCAGGTATACACGCCGGTGTAGTGATATCCCATTACTTGAACTCCATGGATTAGCCAAGGAAGGAAATATATGCTCCATCTTTGAAACCTTCTGTGGTGTAACGACTGCCAACAGGAATGTGAGGTTTTTTTCCACTAAAGTTAAAAATGTTTCATGTGAAGCAATTTTGAAACAGCATATTGAAAACTTATGACTCAATTACTCATAAGACTTATTAAGTGAGAAATCAAAGTTCAATGACTAAGAGTTCTTAAATCTTAGTCTCATCCCAAGAACTCCTTATATCCATTATAACTGAGCTATATGCACTACTTTTAGAATAAAGAGTTTACATTCAAACATATATATATTTTTAGTTAGCAAATATCTGCCCTAAATTTGTCATCTCTTTTAAAAAATTGTTAAGTATCACGTTGGCATACACAGTACATTTCTGTGTAAGCTCCATTCAGGAAGAATAGTTCATTGATTACCTTGGCCATTCTTCATGAAATTCTGCAGCAGTATGGAACCTCTTTTACTGTTTAACGTTGTTAATGAAAGGCACCTTACAGCTTTGTAATTTGCTGAAACAAAGGTTGGAAGCTGATAAGCACAAAAAATAAGGCTACAGTTGTTCCAGATCAAGTAATAAAAAACATAGGAAAGAGAACATGGAAAAGCACAAAAAATACTTAAATATTGGATTTTGGACCAATCATAACGATGAGAAAATTTTTAAATTCAGTTCTAAATTCTACACATAATCCAATGGACAACACTGTAGACGGCTTATGAATCCTTGGTATGCAAGATGGATAAATCTTCTGAAAGAACTTACGAATTTCATTTTTACAACTCTAATGCAATAGGCATGCGGCACGTTGTACCTTTTTATGAAATCTTTAATCTCACATGACCAATCAAGAACTGCATCAGCCTCGAACATGCCATCAACCCATCATAGGCATCTACCATGACTCTCCTTGAGACATCAATGTACTCTTCATCGTGGCACTGATCATGAGGGACCATATAGTCTCTCTCATTAGGGCAACAAGGTCTCAAAGTAATGGTAGCAAACAGGGTTCAATAAGTCCTGAAATTCCTATTTTGAAAGAAACGTGAAGGTTCAAGAAGGTGTGTGATGTGAAACCAGGAATTGTTTTATAGAAATTAATAGAATTTCGTTCGCATAATGAAAATACAATTCAAGGCTTCTCAAATTTGACAATTCAATAAAGGTCTTAGAAGTCAACAAAGTCTAGGCAAGTTGCTACAACTAAATTTGCAAGCTTTATAAAATAACAACTTCAATAATAAGCAATGAAAATGAATGGTCAACTAGAATCGGCGGTTAACAAAGTGATTGTCTCACCTTTAGGCTACGCTCATGCTCCTACTTCTAGGTTCGTTGGAAGAAGAATAACCATGCAAGTGATGAGACCACTCCAAGGGCGATGGTGCCGTATATCTGTAGGAAAGGAGAGGATGGCGCCGGATGTGGAGGAGACACGTGACGACGACCTTTGATGATCCACGTGTAGACGGAGAAGTGGTCGTCGATGGAATCCACTAGCGTTGGTAGGATCCGATCCAAGTATTCTTCGACGGTGTCGTCGAAGTCGAAGCTGACGTCTAAGAACGGCGATCAGAGGATATTAACTCTCCCTTGGTTGTCGTATTCAAACCCGAAGTTCCACTCGAGTTCCTCCATACATTCTTGAAGATGCAAAGAAGTGGTCGCCGCAAGAAACTCTCCAATGAGAAGGAGAGGTGGGCGGAGGGTTGTAGAGGGGAGGGAGAGACCGGCGGTAGAGGTGGGGTGAGGGGAGATTGGTGTTAGAAAACAAAGAAAATAATGCTGAGATTAATTTCAGTTTTGGGCATTTTGGAGGGTAAATTTGAATTTCAATGAGAGGGCAATTAATTCCTTAATGAGGAATTAATGGGGGGGAAAGAGAGAGGGGAGGCCGGCGGTAGAAGAATAGGGAGAGGGGAGGATTAAACTGAAATTATTTCAGTTTCCATAGCAATAGGAGAGAAAATTAATGGATCCTAATTTGAATCTCAAAATAGGATCAAGGAGTTAATGGGGTAATTAAGGGGAGCATAATGGGGGGGGGGGGGGGGGGGCGTCATGGCTAAGAAGGAGAGAGAGTTATGGAGAGGGGAGAAGGTTTCCAAATGAGAATTTGATTTGAAAAATTCTGAAAAAAATCCAATAAAACCTTAATTTAAAATTTGAATTTATTCGAAAACTTTCCAAAATAGATTTCCAAATTTGGAAAGAAATTGAATTTGAAAATCAAATTTCAATGAGAGTGGGGTGGGAAAAGTGGGGAGTTGGCGGGGTTGGAGGGACGGTCGGCGGTGAGGTGGTTGGCTGTGTGGAGGAGGGTGGCCGACGGCGGGAATCCCAATGAAGGGGGAGGCGGCTAGGGTTAGGGAGATTTCATGAGCTTCTTAGGAGGGAGATGGTGAACAAAACAAAATAAAAATTAGAGAACTCACTAAAGATCTCAATGGAAGAACTCACCAAGAGATCTTTCATGCACTCACAAAGAGAACAAAAGGGAGCAAATTTTCATTCATTCAGTCATAATCAAATACAATGACAAAGCCTTTATATAGGCTAACTAGAAATAAAAAAACATAAAACGACAACGCCCTATGGCTACAATAAGTACTAATTCA